>CAJVPJ010001365.1:0-10251 GCA_910592205.1 Paraglomus occultum | reverse complement strand
AACCGTGCATCGTGCTCACGGCATTACGCCTCACCAAGCGATGTTTGGATGGAAGATGCATTGTGTATATAACACACCCGACGAAGGAGAAGAATTAACTGAGGTTGGTAATGATGAAAATCGAATGTCAGATGCTGTAGAAGAAGATTGTCTGTCGGATGACATCGATAAAGAAGATATGATTAAGCAACGCATGTCACGGATGCAACAGCTTCGACAAACGGTGAACGACACACTGGATAAATATCGTTCTAAGTTATGTAGAGAAGGAAGCGTTCACCAAAAAAAGACAGCAAACAATACAATAGAAGCTGAAACCTCCGTGGTTATAGCACCAGACCACGATATGAATCCAAAATCCCGCAAACGTAAGTTACAGCCTACGTTCTCACAAGAGGGGAAATTCAAAAGGCTGACGGCAAATAATCATACTGCAATAGTGGAGGTGGATGGTAAAAACGTTGCAACATCTATTAAACGCATCAAGGTGATCACTAGATGTTCGCACTAGATGTTCGCTTTAACAGCTGTATAGCCATTTTTATTTTGTAATATATTGAATCACAATGCTGAATAAATTTCTTCATTCGATCATCTAATACGTTTAATCGTCATAATGATATCTGACATAACCGATTGTAATTATGATTGCGCAATTTGTACGTTATTCAGTAAAATGTTTATTCTGCATACGCATGAGTATTTTGACTTGATCTGTTTCTGACAACCAACCAAGTTGGATTACTCATGTAATGTTTGTTACACGTATATATGTGCACACTAACTGCTTTCTTAATATCGTATACTTTGTTACTGACGCTTTGGATTTATCGTTACATATCAGTTTATTTATGGAACTTTGACATCCCATGTGAGTATTTGCACATCTAATTTTTTGTTTCTATTCGTTTCTACTTTCTATCCTTTAACTTACTAAATCGTCTACTTCTATGCATTTTTCCTGACTCTACTACTATCCGTTTCAACCTACTAATTATTCACTTTTACAATTTTTTCTGACTACTAAATTGTTTGTTTCTATCTGCTCCTGACATACGAAATTGTTCGCTTTTTGACTTGCCCAAAAACTGTAACTGGTTATTGTTTGTAATTACTGTCGTATAAATATCGGTAAATAAAGATCTATTACAAATTAGCACTACATAAATTGAGCTACGCAATTATATCTATGTGTGACAAACTATAATTAGGTGTGACAAATGTTTACGTGATTAAGTAACCACCCCTTGTTAATTACGTGATAAATTCCATGGTCACGAGCGTTTCAGCATCAGCCTGTTTCAGCTTCAGCCCCGACAATAATACGATGGGATAGCTAAAGGACATAGTAGATATCAATAAGATGGATGTCAAGGACAATTTCTGCTTGAACGCAAGAAACTTTGGCATAATACAACAAATATCGAAAATGTTACTTCATTACAGAGCAATTGAATATCAGTGTGCAATATGAAAAGTCGATACACGGAATATTTACATTTCTATGATACACAGTTTTGATATTATTTTTTTTTATAAAAAAGAGTACAGCACGGAGGCGAAAAAAAGTGAGCCAGTGCTAGTGTTAGATCTAATACATTATGCTAGATCAAGAGCTAAATCTAATTCTTGTTCTAGAACGTGATATGGATATATATAAAAATGGCCGGACTTTGCACTTACAAATTTAGAAATGAGGTTAGCGTAATTTCCTAAATCATGACAGAGCAACAGTAGATCAATACACCGAAAAATAGTTTTTATGGAAAAGGAATTTTGTCAAACGCAGAACTTGTGCGCCCGATTGACCGAACTAAAATTATAATTATAAGGGTGCTAACTAATAAGCAGAAATAGCATTATACGTAATTCCGTGTCAACCACTCGTGACTGCGTTGAAATCTTTCGTACTCTTTTATCACATCTGGATTTGTTATGAAAGCAGTTTTTTGAATATGCTGATATTGAAACTTTCCAAATTGGCCGCATCTACTAGTGACATAAGCTTCAAAAATCTATTTGTAATACTAATATGCGTGAAACAATGTGCCTGCGGATGTGCGATGTAACACATGTATTGAAGGGACGAACATTTGTTCAACTTGAAAAAAATTCTTTCAAATTCAACTTGTTACTATGTCGTTGGCATCAGAAACTGTTAATAATCCAGCAATAGACGAGTTGGTTCAATCCAGTCATGTGGATAAATATCATACACTTGAATGGATACCTAACGAGGAAATCACCAATGTAAAGCCGACTCAAATTGACAACGTTTACTACGCTATTCGCAAACGTAACGGTGATAACTATGAAATTATGTTGCTGTTACTTGGAAATAGCGAAGAATGTACAGTAACACTTGTGAGTGAGTTGGCTAGAACGTACTCACTTCCAACACACAAGCACGATAATGACGATAATCAATTTAGAAGATATTCAAATGGCTTTCTCATCGCAATCAACCCATAAAGGGTTTTACCAAATATGACGATAACTATTACATGGTTGCTGGTAGACGCTTTCACCATTGTTATTCTCGATACGGCTTCTGCTCCACATGTGGAATGCTCCGATGTAGTCCCGTGTGGTGCATTTGTGGTTATAAACAATTATCCGATGGGTGGACTAGCAACAACCACCAACTCGATGACTTTATTAAGAAATCTCAACTACAAACAAACTCTCCAAATGACGCCTATCTCGAATGGATTCCATTCGATCGTCTTTATGATAGGGGAGATTATGCATGCTTGTATGGTTTACCTACTGATATATACATTAAATTGATTCCACTTGAGATAACAGATGAGACACATGATTTGTATTATGCCCAGGTAAACTATTCATTTATGCGCCATGTTTATTGAATGGTTTAAATAATTATTGACAACGTATTATGCATCATTTCCACTAGTTATGTGATAAGCATCCAGATATTCTTACCCCGGATGTTTGGGTTGCCATCGGATTTACATACAAAGCAAGCGAACAAAAGTATTATCTAATAACAGAAGAGTATGGATTATGTCTGGCGTGTATGGAGCAATTAAACCCCAAGATAAATGCGTTCTGTTATCGTTGTAAAGCACCAAGACCTCTTAATTGGACTACTGGCAACAAGTCATTGGATTCATTTATTATGGAGTCGTGGAGTAATATGAAGACTGAGTATGATGCGTATATACAATGGATAGAATATTCTCTATTGACAAACATACAAGAGATGACGCCATTACGCCATGGATGCACGCATGTAGCAGAATGGAATGAATTGACCCGAGTAACACTAAAAAAAGTAGTTGAACAAACCGATAATTTTCATCAGGTAAATTATTGCACGTGAGTTAAAGATGCAATCGATAAGTGTATCGTACATTTGATTGACCAGTGTTATAATATAATGCGTATTCTGTTTACTCAAAATAGTTGACTAAGGAATACCCGACGATATTAACACCTGATAATATTTGGATAATTGGAATCACTCGGGAGCCATCTACTCGGGAATACTATTTAATTTTCTATTACGACGTATATACAATACTGGACAGGTTTATACGAAATAACAATTATGTTAAATACATGCAATATAGCGACTTTTATGATATTAAACAGATTGGAGCTGGTGGTTATGGAACGGTTTATACTGCCAAGTATAAAAAATATTCAGAAGTAGAGTATATGCAACAGACAGTTGTACTCAAACGATTTAAAAATTTTGATAAAATGCCGGAATTATTTATTTCCGAGGTAAGCAATGATTGGTCGTATTAATTAATGTGATATTTAATATTAATTTGATTCTGTATTATTTATTTAATAGTTCAGAAATCATGCCAAGTGCACAGGCGAAGATGATGATTTCCTTTCTCTTTATGGAGTCACACAAAACCCAAAGACAAAAGAGTACATGATAGTTATGCAATATGCTAGCTGTGGTAGTCTTTTGTCTTACTTGGATCAAAATATTAACAAATTGACGTGGTTGGATAAATTACGGCATTTGGAAGATATTGCAAGGTATCTGTGTACTATTGATAATGAGGGATTAGTACACTGTGATCTTCATGGTGGAAACATTGTTATGGGTAATATCAATGCGCGTAAGATAAAGTCATACGTATGCGACCTTGGTCTTTCACAATCAGTGAATTCATGCAAGTTAAATGCAAACATCCAAGGCGTTTTACCCTTTATTGCACCGGAAGTTTTCCATACCCGCAAATTTACTAAGAAATCGGATATGTATTCATTTGGTATCATTATGTATTTGATTGCTACTGGTGAACCACCATTTAGAGATTGGCCGTTTGACAAATGTTTGGCGATACGTGTTTGTGAGGGACTACGACCGTCGATGCCTGATTCTGCGGCAGAGGAATACAAGAAACTTGCCGAGCGGTGTTGTGATGCTGATCCTGATAAGCGTCCTGATGCAGAAACACTTTGGCTCGATATTGACAAGCTTCTTGGAGATGCGGAAAGGGATAAATCTGGTGACAACGTGTGGAATGCCGTTTATCATAATGATGTAAAACCATTATCACGTCTCGAGAAAGAGAGTAAATATTCCAGCACACTCTTACCTACTGGAGCTTTGCCTAAACCAAGAAATTGCTATGATTTGGATTCAGCTGTAGGTACGGTTACGTGATACAAATGAAATTAATTTACAATATTACAATTTTAACACTTCCATTTCTTATAATTAGCAACTCAAATTCTTTTTGAATAAACTCGTAATTTACGGTTCACTGCAGTTTATCATTATATGAATTTTGTTCAAATGTTAGAATTATACAATGTACTGTACTTCTACATATGTCAATTCTGGGCAGAGTATTAGAAAATTATTAATTAAAGTAAACATTTATTTAAAGCTTATAAATAAATACGTACGCTGACTAATACAACATTTGTCACGGAATAACTTCAACTCTTCGAAACTGAGTTACCAATTGATTCCGATTGCGAAAGGCTGCGTTTATTGTGTGACATAAACAAAAATAATGGAAAAAACGAATCCCGACGATCAATTCTATTTATTGGGTTTAATTCGAAAATCTATATAGATGTGATTTGATATCCCTAGTTAGTAGTATTAATAAACATCGGTTAAATTTAAAATTACAAAGACAAACAACAATGCTGTATTATTAAAATTCCTCAAGTCGTAGACATCGGTTAACGTTAAAGTTTCCAACAACAATGTAATAGTAAGCACGATGATAATTTACAATGCTTAACCGGGTTTGGTAGACCGGTTAAACTCAAAGTCGTAAAGATGTTATATTAGAACTTTCTCGACGATAGATTTGTCATCAATCCACAGCAAAAAACTATAACGCTGTGCAAGCCATTGCTTTATTACCACATTAAGAATATCTGTATACTCACAATTTTAATATGTCTGCTACTCCTGATATCACTCTGTATACGTTTTAGCCTACCTACTGAATGTGGTACGCGATTGTAGTCGAACAAAACGTTCACTGTTGATAGGGCCATAAAATCAGCATTACTTTAGAAAAACTAGAATTTCCTACAAAGTCCACAAGATTGCGTTGATTTTTACGGGAACAAAAAAAATAATTTTTGAAAATTAATCTGAATGAGAAGTAAGAAGTATCGCCTGATAATACTGATCGAGAGACACCGCGAAAAATGTCTATAAAATGTATTGCCTTTTTTATTAAGTAGAATAAAATTCATAGTTGATCACTCTCGGCGTATTTGAAAGTGCTGCCATCATGCTCTATCTAGGCAAACATTATGACCCAGAAGGCAAATTGTTACCCAAGAATCCCAATCTGCGTAGTGAGACTATCCAAATGGGTTATATTAAATGTCGTTTGCATTGCGTAAGAGAGAACAGATATTTTATTGATTAATTTGACACGTTTTTTGTAGATAATGTTCCAAGTCGGTGGTTGGATAGTAATAGCGCATAGTAATTTCGCCTTTGTGTGACCCTGATATGGATTAAGCCTAACACTAAGTGAGTTCATCAACTGTTAGCGTCCGAAAATTGCCAGCCTCATTTCTAAATACGGATGAATCGTGAGATATCTTGTATAGAGAATTCGGTTCAGGCTCGTAGTGCACTGTTCACCGTATTGTCTATTGTCATATAACTCTTTGATTAGATTTGCCTCTTCCCCACAATGACAGTCAGTCGACGAATAGTCTTGATTAAACCATCATAAGTTGAATCCACTAATATCAAATATATCAAACACTATATCGTCATCGTATAATGTGTTCTTCAATCACTTGGGGAGAAAGTCTATCAGATAATTAAATTGCTCTATTCAACAACATAAGGAATACATAGAAAAGCATAGACGCTAAAGAGAAAAGAGTATAACGAATAAAAGGGCAGTTCAGTAAATTTTTGGAAATTAAACTTAAGAAAACCCTGCTAATTTAGGGACCATAAATTATATGCATTTTTGGGATTTGCCACAAAATATATATATAATTTATCTCTCCACAAGTTACTGTATATATATGTAATCCCGGAAACTATATGACGCAAATTGTACACAACATATATAACATTTTTTAGGCAACAAAAATTATGCTCTCCAACTTGGGGTTGCATAGCAGATTACTTAAAGAAGTACAGAAACACGGCTAGACTTTTACTCGAAAATATAAATACTTTTGATTATAATACTGTTGGATTACAGTCGACTGAAGTCGGTGTGTGTGCTATACAAAGACGCAAGCAAATTAATTTATAAATTTAATTTTCTTGATATGTTGGGTTTAATTTGTAGGTGGACAAATACAAGCTTTATGAATTGTACCATTTTGGTAAAAACTGTGACGAACGCATATAATGACTTTGCATTTATTAAAGACGTTGTTATCAAGATGACAAATATAATTTATTTTGTCTCCTTGCTTAGTTAGTTATATATAAACAAAATTCTGCATCGTTTCTGTTTATAGATTTGGCCAGCCGAAATACTCTTACGGTGAAATGACACTAACGGAAAGCAATCGATAAATTTACGATTTAAAATACTCAACTGAGCTATGATCTCTGATGTCTTCTCTAATAAAAGAATTCAATCTGGTAATTTCTAATGTTTGATATTGCTAATTACTGAGTTACGACGTCGAATGCTTAATTGGTTATACGAACAATTATCAATAAATTTGGAGCGCGTTTACGATTATCAGCTCACTACCAAAAAGTATTTTTTTTTCCCCGAAAATCTCCATTGGTCGTATTTACATGTAAGTTATGACCATCGGCAAAAACGGATAACTTTGAAAGTGTTGGGAAAGTTTCGTAGGTGAAATGATTGCCGGCGTAACGAATGCTCCCAATTTAATAGATAAAGATATTGACAAGTAAAGTAGCCGATTGTACCTTTAGTGGCGGTATAGTTTGTATATATCGCTGATAACTGATGTTGGTGAATACACGTGGTTGCATACTTTTAATAAATAGACACAGGAATGTATAAATACGAGATTTGTTCATTATTGGCGGCGAAATGTCCAGTGTTAATCGACCAAACTCGTGACACCTGAACATGTGATCAGCGAAATTCTTTCAGGGGTCAGAATCGTCAGTGCGACATACAATAATAACTTTTACATCACTGACCGGCCTCTAACAGAAGAAAGATGATATATAATATGTACATATTTGACCGCCATTGCGCATGTATATTCTATATTGATTGGCATCGGAACCGTAAATCCACCTCCACAACCGTTACCAATTCTGGGTCAGGCAATGCGAGCATGATTGATGACAACATCTCTTCGACATCACCTCCTCCATCCATATCACATCTAATGAGCCACCATTCGACTACGTCACAACTGACTAATACCAGCATGCTGTCGGATAGTAGATTGGTGAACATTGACGAAGAGGCCAAACTGGTATATGGAGTCGTTTTCAGTTTGAGGAATTTTGTCAGAAAGTTGAGTGGGAGGTGAGTATCGAGGAAAGGGGAAGGAGAAACGGAACGGAGGGAGGATTAGCATGAGGAAGGCTTGATTTCGAACTGTTTAAAGTATGCGAGCGTTTACATTCAAGTTTAACGCTCGCTGTTATCGGTTTCGGGGAGCGTACACAGACTGTTCTAGCTGCAAGTGTTGATTCGTCTTGCGGTTCGTAACGTTGATCCCCGATCATTAAATTAACATCGACTCTTGTTTGATTTTAGTCAAGATGGATTTATCTCCTATCGCACCTCGCAATATAAACTTCATTATTACGAAACTCCAACTGGGTTAAAATTTATCATTAATACCGATCCGACCGTCGACTCACTCAAGCCAGCGCTGAGGCAAATTTATGTGAATTTCTATGTCGAATACGTTGTGAAAAATCCCCTTTCGCCTGTTGAACATCCGGGTGGGGATGGGGTGAACAATGAATATTTCCGCACCGCGGTGGATAAGTTTATCAAAAGTTTAGCAGTTTTTGATTCATAGTCTGGATGAACACTTGTAATAGAATCTTTATGAAGTGGGGAGGTGCATGCACGCGCAGTACGAGTGGAAGAGAAATCGTATGATCTATGCGGCGATGTTGTGTGAGTCTTGTGTGAAGATTGAAAAGTACTTGTTGTTTCTTCAGAATATTTATCAAAAGTATTCAGCCTTGGTAACATTGTTACCACTTGCCCAAGCATCACAATAGATACAGCGTAAGATGTATTACTGTCTTCATTAGATACAAAGAAGTTTCTTTGAATATTAATAAATTAAAGATTCATAATAAGATAATTCTCTATTAAAAGTTCTGCAGATTAGAACTCACATTTGGGTATTTAATTCTTACATGTATTTGCATGTCAAAGATACTGGGCTATAACGAACAAGTCTAGACAAATATTTTTCAGGAAACAAGGAATATCTCGCTACTGTGTGATTGATATGTTTTGGATACTCGTTTCCGCTACACCGACTCGGGATTTATTGCATCGTTATCTATCGATATAGGTTAACAATATCCCAGCTATGCATGCTCAAATAGATTAGAAACGCGTTCCAGTTATTAGTCTTGGTACTATTTCTTGCCAAGATATTAACGTCTACTATATTACTTTTTGCGTTAGTTTATGACTAGCTACATTAAATAACTCTTTTAGACATTTCTTAGTACTTCACGTCGTAAATCCATACGAACCACACACGAAACGTAGAATCATACATAATTTATGAAAAGCTTATTAAAAATGTTCATTACAATAAAACACCGAGCGAAAATTCAAAGAAAACGATGACAGAATTATATTGACATCACTAAAGTAACGGACGGGCCAACTTTGCTATTTCCGCAACCGACTATACTAATTTACGCTTTTGGCTGTACAAAGTTTTCTCCTCGGACCGACAGAACATTTGTACGTAATAGTCACGTAGCATAGGTCTTGTGCTCAATGAATTTGCGCGCTGAAAAATATCAACACTTAACTCTTGTTACACAATGACATTTCAGACAACGCAATGATTAAAATTAATTTATTCCAGCAGAGCGCTGTGTTGGTAGTGTTAGTAATTATTTTAACTAGTATTAGACGCCCCTAACAGAATTCGATTAAGCTTTCCGGACAACAGTAGTTTAACAACGTAAATAATGTAGTCTCGATGTTGAGTTCTGGCACTGGAAATTAATAGTATTAGCAGACCAACTATATGGGTAACATTACAATTGTGACAGGGCTAAGTTCTCAAGTTAAAATATTTTTAATAAAGTTTGATATTTTAAAAAAATAATTCTTAGGCACATTCTGTTGTAATTAATTAACATAAAATAACAGTATTTATTCATGTGCTTACTATTATACTTTTCACACGAGTAAATAAATATGTAATAAGCACAAAGTGTACGCGATTCTCTAAATTACTAAATCATTATGAGACTTGATAAGCAGTTACGATTTGAGGTGTTTAAGCTTGATTTATCTGGAGTAATTTAAGGCCTTCCGGATTAATGTTATCACCCAAGCAGTCAACCATCACTGGAATGTTGAAACACACTGTCGAACAGTGTGTAGTGTTAGTATTAGTGCTTACATGGTTTGTTGACACAACAAAAAAAGTAAGTATGGTTATTATTGATTTATATTCTTGATATAATTGCTTCTAATTGAGAGAATTACTCTCTACAAAAGTTAAAATTACACATTTGAGTTTAAATTACAAAAATCAAAAGGCGTTAGACTATTCGCCTTGTTACAATAACTCTACGTATTAGTTTAAGACAAACCG
>CAJVPJ010001364.1:0-10256 GCA_910592205.1 Paraglomus occultum | reverse complement strand
TTGACTATATTGGGCGAGTTCGTATGCCATATGTTGCCTATTATTAGGAGCGGTGCAATTTGATGCCTATATCGGGCAATCAGTGTTGAGTAATGTCATATGAAATTACTTTCGTTACACAGAATTCTATGCTGCGCTGTCGATTGGAATGTTGTATTGACGATCGGGAAATCACTGAGGAATACGTCATCCATAAGCGTCGATATGACACTCTACTGTCTGACACCTGATATACAGACATAGATTTTTTGGATTATCATTATCGTGAAAACATTTTGTACCCTGCCGGTGAACTTGCTGCTCAATTTGTTGACTCTTATAGCAATATGTGTAAGACTTTTGTAACAACTAAAGTAGTAAAAATCCTGCTGTGTAATGCACTATTAAACAAATAATTTTAGTCAAATAACATAGAATTTAATAAACATAGATAAGATTATGCTAAAATTAACGTCATACCAGAAACTCTTTGCTTTAATATCCAAGATGTAAATTATTTATCACTTTTTTGCTACGTACAATGGTTAATATTTAATTTATGTATATATATTTATAGATCACGTATAGTAAATAGTATTATTTTAAGTTAGTAACCGGATGCATTATAATTGCCAACTGCTTATAAATTATTCAAAGTTGGAATAGGTAATTGGTAGTTGGAAATGTCTCCGATAGGACTATCTGTAGACGCTTATTGTAATTGAGTGATGTCAACTGTACTGGTGTCGATTGTATTAGAGTCACTTTCTGTAGAAGAAACTAGTGGTGTTGAAGTAGTGTTGTTTGTAATAGAATTATTTTTCTTTCGACCTTTCCAAGTCCAAGTTCCCAAAAATTCGCTAATTTTGTTAGAATGTTTTTTAGCATTCAAATGTTCCAAATATTTTTGGTCGACCACATAATCCTTGAGAAACAATTCCAAAGCGTCTAGTCGCTGTTGTAACGTCCTATTATCTTGAAAGGATAAATTACTTGATGAAGTTAATACATCCAGTGTCGATGAATTATCCAATAATCTGGAAGATTGTAATGGTAGTACGGGAAATAATTCACCAAGTCGCGGACGAGTTGATCGGACAAAGCAGCAACAGTATGAATGGATTATACCCCATGGTGTTAAAAGTTTACTGCCTAAGAAAGCGAATTCGAAAAAACAGATTAAGTATATAAAAAAACAAATTATCAACCACAGTAAAAAGAACGTGTCAGAACATTACCAAATAAACTAGTGTATGCTGTTATGGCTAAGCTCCACGCACCACCAAGCAGACCCAATGAACCGAGCACTTGTTTAATAGTAGTTAAACGTATTAATTACATGCTATTGTTAATAGCATAAAAATGCAATACTTTCTGGGTAGTTAAACTTACCGTGTTTGTTCTGGTTGTCAATGTAAATATAAAATTAGTAAAATATTTTTTATGATATTCACATCTTAAATTAAAGTAATTACCTCCTTTCCGTGTCCGTTCTAACAAGAAAACTATTAGGACTTATATTTACTGTTCCGTATACATTTGGTTTTATTGTGCTATAATCTTCAGCCAAAGGACCGCTCGCTGTAATATTATTCAATATTAGTATATAATAGAAATGTGCCGTAATTGAATTCTTATTTGTGTTCTTACTCAATGCGGTAGTCAAATAAGGTATACGAATAGTTTGCGAGAAACCAATGGCAGCTAATATATTGGGTTTAATAATTATTCTCTCATTTTCAGAGTAAGTCAAGTAATTAGCTTGGTGGTAAAAAATTATATATTGCGTTTGTTTCAATATAGAATCGACAAACGTTGAATCAATGTTTCTGACTTCATTAATTGTCTCATTGTTTGTGTTTACATAGGTTTCTTATTTTATATACAAAAAAAATTTTTTAGTACGTATTTGGGGAAAAGTAATAGCAAATAATAAGATCAATGCACCAAAAGATTACCAGTGTCAATGAGTCGAAGTAATATTCGATAAATATTAATATCAGCAAGAGAGAAATTTGCATCGTTAACAGTCATTTTAAGCAATACTCCCCGAACTCCTTCTTGTTGACTTTCACTCGGTATTACTTTTAAACTCAGAGGAGGCGTAAAGAGACCTACATAAACACCATAGTCTGCTGGCGTTGGTTGTGTAATATACTTGGAGCACTCATCTATTGTTGAAGCAGTTGCTTTAGTAGAATACGTACAGCATAAAATGTATAACTGTTAATACCTTAATAGTTTGTGGTGCATCTAATATATTGCTCAACTAATTGATTGTAAGATAGCAAACCAATTTGCGGCAATAATATAGTGACAACATAAAATTTTAATATACATAACACTTACTTCTATACTGTAAAACGCAGCTTATGGTGTATTTGTATTGAAATGCAATAGCCACGCTTGGAAGTTTCATGTCAGTTGTTGTTTTTAACTTGGTAGTTACGACTGGAGTATCTTTAACGATGTCATATGTAAGACGCGTTGTGTATGATCCTAAAATAATAAGTATAACAATCATACTAAAAGTGCGGCACTTAAATATTGATTTTGGCTCGGTTTTGCGTCTTTCGTCAAATACTAACAACATGATTGCTGAATATTAATATAACAGCGCATGTAACTTTTGGCTTTCACGTTTGAGCTACTTACTTTTATAGTTTTATTACAACAATTAACCCATTGTTGTAGGCATTAGTGTATGTGTCTTTGTTTACATCAATTAGGTTTCAACCATGCATTACGTCATATTGAATATTGTCAAGCCAAAACACGGACTCGCGCATGTAATTGCGCCAAACGCAGTTTAATTGTTTAAATTTCCTAATTTAAAATTTGTTTACCCGTGTATAACAAGCGACTACTTTTTGGCTATTCTTCGATTGATTTGCTGTAATCGATTTCAATAACTCTATCGGACTGTTAACAAGTACAAGCCACATATGATCAAAATAATCTTATCAAGCTGTTAGTAAGCACAACCATGTGATCGAAATAATCTAATCACAAGTGCAACCATATGATCAAAACAATATCATCTTGAAACTTTAATGTGACATTACGCCAAGGGTTTCTTTTTGCCATTCGTTCGAGCGTATGTTCGCTAAAGATCTCAACTTAATTGACTTGTACTTGCCCTCAAAACTTATTTTCTGCCCCTTTTTTATAGTGTGACTAATGACTAATATAAACATATATGATTGAAGCAATCAATTGTTTCAGTAAGAGATAAAGCATGTGGAAAAATTACGTATTTGGATGCATGTGTACAAAGCAGTAACGCAGTTAATTAACAAACATTGTTCCTAAAATTGTTATCCATGTGTTACTGTAATGTCAACAACCAATAAAATTGATTTTCTGTACTGGTTACGCCAAATCAATTATATTGTTATAAGCACCGTTTACATCCGTCATCTGCCGCTCTTTCCGTAATAATTCTGTTAGTATAATTAATAACACACATATTTTTGGACGACTCTCTTAAAATCCGAGCGGTGTTTATACACCGGATTATTCAAGATAATGCAGATTACTGTAGAAAGCAACGGATAAATACGCGATTAAATGAGAACACGGTATCAAAGAAGCAATACTGATGTGGTGTGATGTAGTGTGATCCGATGTGGCGATGTGGCGTAATCTCTGTAAATATATATATAGTAATGCGTGTAATACAATATAAGTCGTAATAGACTATGACGTAATGAAACTCGTTGCCATAATTTAAATTGCGTTTGAGTCTGTTAAACGCCAAAGTGGCGTGATAAGAATTAGAGTTATAACATCACCATGCAATCCAAACTTAAATACAGGCGCACTACCTCATTCCCTCCACATATTCAAATTAAATTCTAAATAAAAATCTAAATAAAGAAAAAACAATGTCTAATAAATACACATTTATTAATTATACACCCCTCTTAACAGAAATGTTTTCATAATAAAAGTAGTCAATAATCATAAAATATAAAGAAAAATGAGGCTTAACCATATACTTATGTTATGTTTTTCATGTGGCCCTTCTCCACACTAAGTAGTTCAAATAACAATTTTTTATTCATTAGTCTATACTTTCTTTCCTTGACTCTATGTTTCGATTAATGTTATTAATGTAGGATTTCTAGCACCGACTGGAGAGTAATATCTGGATTTACAGAGATGACATCTGATACTTCTTTACAAATATTTGAAAGGTAGATGTTATAAGTTGTTTAATGTTTGCCTTTTAATTTTTTTTTGAGCACTTTTCTCAAAGCACGATTATCTCTATCAAACGTTATCTCCTTCCTGGGTGGGCACGCTTTATATCCAGAATTATCATAGGCTTTAATTACTTACCAACGGTTGAAGGAAGGTAATTAGTGTCTATGTAATTGTTCTTATAATTGCACTACATTTCCAAGCATATTTTGTGTTTTGGATAATTCAACCAATTCTTAATTTGCCCTCTGCAAAATATACCGTTTGCATATTTGAGACTTTTTACTTAGTCACATAAGATACATTAAACCAAACTTTCGGAGTTGTTATGAACAAAATTCGGCGACTACAGTTCGAAAATTGCTAATGTATCCTGTAAGCAGGCAACAATTAATTAATTGTATTATAAATAATGCAACTTTCTGTAGAGAATAATAAATTTATGGTTTGTGAAATATACATAAACGGTGTCCAACAGCCGACTGAAATGATTTTTAACTGAAACAAAACTTACCCCTTTCATTACGTATACAGCAAGGAACAAGAATATGTTCTAAATAATTCTCTGATAAAAAAAGGTATTTGCAATAGAACTACCGGAATTGTCATTGATTGGACAAAAAGACACTATCCGTTTAAGTAGCATTGGTGTCCAGATGGAATAACATACTGCTGGATATCTCTCTCACAGATAAATCAGCATTACGACGTAAAACGCAAGTATCATTTTCTCAATTCTAGATAGTCAGATGTTTTCGCAGACCAAGCTTATGTATATTTATCAGTCATTGTTTAACTTGGCATAATCTTAATGGAGCTTTCCTGCACAAGGATGGATGTAATCTAATCGCACATAATATCTACTACATGACCGATATTTATACGACTGTATCTTAATTTATTGAATAACTTTTTTAAGTTAGTAAAATTGACCTCATTTGTTTGAGGTTACTTTGTTTAAAGCATTTATTTAATTATTTTATTTTAATAATTCTAATTTAACAATATTCTCCTGTTATACCTTCGAGAAAAATTAGACTATTATACTCGCCATACTTTGCCCGGTTGGCCGGCTCGGCACGACTAGTCTAGTTTAATATAAACAATAACCATTAACAAATATATAACAGCTAGCCACTCACCTCTGTTCTGTTTCCGTTCTGACAATAAAACCGATAGGTCTTAACCATGTTATACTATATTTACGCCAAAAATATAGATATACGTGTAACTAATGCGCCACCGCAGTCAAAGTTGTTTTGTTTAAAATGTTACTGTTACCATGTATAACTGAAGCGATTATATTCTTCAGTGTTAAGTACACTGTTACCTATAATTTTACAGTAATATAATAGTCTGTTTCAATAACTCTATTAGATTGAAAATACGTAAAAGTCAAATCACGTTTGTTAACCGAAATGCTGTATGACCAAAAATAATCGCATCACAAGTAAAAATCATACGATCAAGACGATATCATCTTGAAGGCCGAAAACTTTTTAATGTCACGTTCGATAAGCAGCTTTTTGTGACAAGTTTTGCTATTTGTTGAACGTATGTTCGCCAACTAAAAACTTAATTATCCAAACTTATTTTTCTCCCTACTCCCTTTTTTTTGCGGTGTGACTAATGACTAATGTAAACATATAATTGAAACAGTAGATTGTTTCAGTAAGAGATAACGTATGTATTTGGTTGCATGTCATGTGTACATATCATCAACGCAGTTAATTAACAACCATTGTTCCTGAAATTGTTATGTGTTGTGTTACTGTAATGTCAACAACCAATAAAATTAATTTTCCGAACTGGTTACGCAATTATTATACTAGAGTTATAATTGAGTATTTATTCGTCGTAATAATTCTGTTAAATTTAGGTAAGCATAACCTACGACAATAATATAACGTTAATTCTGAACAATTTTTAAAAATAATCGGTATAATTATATGCGAAATAGATTACCAGCAGCGGTCCGATTGTTACATGAGAGCACAAAGCAAATTGTATTTGAGTTTTGGGTAAAAAAATAAACATTAATGGTATTGTATGATATGACCAAAGAAAGCAAAACAGTCCAGAATATGACACACGATATAATTAAAGCTAGTAAAAGTTTATCGTAGCGCAATTTATAAAATGTGATAAATTTAGAACACTTAAATAATTGGTTTGGGCTACGGTATAGTAGTAGTAGAGGTTATAAGATATCCTTCCAGTTGTATTACAATAATAACTCTAATTTTCAGAAATAACAATACCGAATCACACGGGCTTTTACAAATTGTGGATTATTTTGAAGAAGTTTAGATGTATTTTGCCTTAAAAGAGGAGTTACTGTATATCAATGTACATAACTATCCCAGTTTTTCTAATTCGAGACAGAAGTAAGCAACCCTTTTACAGATTTCATTGCATCTAGTATCATCAACCTGATCGCTGTGAGATTTAGCTCAATCTGCAGATTTTCAAACTTTTAACAATTTGTCGCTAGAAATATAGACATTCAAATTCGCTATTATTAACGTAAATTTAAAAACCATGCTTTAGGTTTTAGCAAATTTTCGTACTTTTTTTTTCTTTGTCAAATACCTGTCTTTACGTTTGCATTGATCAAATAAGAAGGCAGTTATAAATTATCATTATACTTGGGTTCGATTGACCAAATATTCCTTGATAATCAATTCCACAGCTTCCAGTCGGCGATTCTGAAAATAAAATTGTTCAATACAATTGATAAGTCCGTTGACGATGATGGTGACGATTAGTCATCTGATAGTTAAAAGATTACATTAGCATTGATTAATTGTAACTCTAATACTCACCAGTCCTGTCACATTGTGGCTTAGTTCAACCATAAAATCCAACATCTGAACTTGCTGAGCTTGTACCTTGTTCAAGACCTCTCTCAGTATCTTAGTCTGACTTTCAAGATCAGCAAAACGTTTGAGAAACTTTTGATAAACACTCTGAGTATCAGCAGTATTAGAATCTTCTTTTTGGATATGAGGGGAAGCAAGCTTCTTGTGGTGTTTGATTAACAGGGGAGGAAATTTGTGGAGATCTCAAGGGGGAGGTGGAACATAAGGGCGTTGATAAGGAAAGTGAAGGTGACGTTGTCATCATAGCATTCAGATCATTCTCTTCATAGAGCCCACATTGATCTTTTAAACACATGTATTGATTATCTAACATTCTTTGTGCCTTGTCCAAAACTGACATAAGGTAATATGGATCGTCTGTAACTTCGCAGAACGGATTGCTGAATATATCCTTTTCATCGTATATTCTAGGACATTGAAGCATAGACTGAGAATCAGAACCAAAGAGTGTATGCAAAAGAACTGAATCGTCTCCATGCAGATTACATTCCACTGAATTCGTTTCTTTATCAACTTCATCTCTTATTTTGTTATCCATCTCCCTTGTACTATCATGATTTCCCAGATTGTTTCCAGAACTTTGTCCATCATTTTTCCTATTATCAATATCACTTTTCTCTTCTTTGCCGTCTTTTCTTTCACTCTCGCCGCTCAATTTTTCATCAATCATTTTTAACGTCACTTCTTCAGTTTTATTTATTCTTGTAGTTGTATCGGAAGCCGAGGGGGTTGAAGATTGTTCTTCCTGGCGTTTATAATCTTCAATCATGGTGACTCCGTGTACGCGTAAAAGGCTGACAGGACAGTAAACTTGATGACCGTAGTGGCTTACAAAGTCTATATGAATATAACGGGCCCAAAGGAGAGGATCTTTTACTTTGAATACCTAATAAAAGCGATAGTAATTCGCATAATGGTAAAGCATCATCATTAAACTGTTACTATGCTGTATTGTCCAACAATAAAATCGATAACGGTAAATCTTAACTTTACAGGTGGGTGTTATATCTGTCGTATGTAAATCCCGTCGCCATGTAAATCCCGGATTTACATATTAATATGTAAATGCGGTTTTGGGGTCCTTGACGGAATTTACGTACGACATTCATCTATTTATTTTGGGGTCCTTGACGGGATTTACATGGTGACGGGATTTACATACAACATATCCAAATACATTAATCCAAATTGGTAAGCAATCACATGTTCTCAGTGTAGATTTTTTTCCTTACCTGTAATTCTCTTGTCTCTTCAGCTTTATATTCCCCCAATAAACGCCACGGCTTTTCTTTTCTAGGCGGATATTCATTGTTGACGGATATTCTAATATGTTGAAATGTTGACGAGAAAAACTCGAAATTGGCAAGCACGATCGTATCGATCAAGATATCATCGCATAGCTCAACAACTACAAACTTTTCAGAGTCGTATTCATTAAGCATATATTGATCCTTGTCTTCAGTGAGAATAGCATGAGCAAATCTGGCTCCTTTATTTGTGTTTAATATCATTGCTGCACAGACACGCGAAGCATAATTAAATCGTTCTTTGAGATCCGAAAGATCAGAAGATTGTGAAGACGGTGAAGAATAAGAAGAGGATGGAAGTAGTGATGGTATGTCCTTGAACGGTTTGTCATAATGAGACATAACGTAATCTTCTTCTCGACGATCGTTAAAGAAGAGAAAAGGAAAGCAGTGGCTATGAATCCTTCGCCATAGAATGTGTCATGTATTAACTTTTTTTGCTGCGTCTTATTCTTTCTATCTAGTCTACGTTCATTTGACTCTTGATTTCCATTCTTCAACGCGTCATTCGTAATAAGTCGATTGTTGTCCAACCTTTTGTCTTCATTTTCTTTCTCTCTTATTCTATCGGAACCGCCAACGATTTCTGTCGTCATATTGCCAGTTGATAAACTGTCATTAAAGACACATTTGTCAAGACACGGCTGAGTTGCAATAGCAGTAGTTTGAATCGAGGCGTAGCTGGACAGCGCGTATGTCGAGGGCAGTGAAGGTAATGGGTCACTATGTAAATGGGGAATTAAGTTTGTGTTTATAGAAAGAAACATTTGGAATGCAAAAAGTAATTGGCATTGTATGGAGATTAGACGCATAATTGTTATCTATTTTAACGATTAAAGGAGAGGAGGGAGAAGAGAGGAGAAAGATGAGTTGTGAAAAGACTAATCAAACTGCAAAAAAATTTAATCTCCATTAAATAATGCTACTATATAATCAGGTGAATTCTTATAAAAAAAAGGACAAATTTGGAACTGAAAGGAAAATAGAACTTGACGGTATGACCAACTGTGGCAAGTTGTACGCCAGTGACCAACTGGAATGGATATGCTTCTAAGCCACGTGATTAGATTTCCAAAGCTTGAATTATCAATTTACTAATCGTTCTAAATACATACAGCACACTAATCGTTCTAAATACATACAGCACACTAATCGTAACGACTTGGTAAAGTAGCCAAACACTATGTTAATAACTAACGTAGAAATATAAGCGGCTAATATAACGTAACATTATAATATGCTGACCGTTATTACCGCAAGGCTCCAGAATTGTTTGAATGTAGGAGTTTCCGCGTTTTTTAGCTATACGGAGTCGTTAAGAACAGCCCTCCATTCATCATTAATATCATCATTGTGTCTAAACCGTATTCACCACTAACATCCTCAGTTGTTTTTGACCTTCATCAATTATTATTTCTGCTTCTTCAGATGAGAGTTCAACACTTTCGGAGAAGCGTTCTAGGTGTGATAGGTGTGATTCACTGTTTTCAGCACTATACGTAACAGCATTTGCATGTATACATTGCTCCAACCACTGTTACCTTGACCGCGCGACTATAAGTTATATCAGCACGCATCTGTGTAATGAAAACCATTTTCCAAACTAAGTGGAACGTAAAGCAAACATTTAACAAATATAATACAGTCGGAGAGAGATTCCGAATTTTGTAGATCAATTCTAGAATAATCTGCAATCGTATTCGAAATCTGATTGGCGTTCGACAATATTAACATAGAGAATTTGATGACGCTTTATCGATCGAATACTTCAAATAAAAATCGAAACTAACAGTAGAAACATACTTTTACGAACATACAGTTTTCAGAATGCACGAGGACCCACGCAACTTTATGTAGTAGGTTTCTGTTAAATTGAGTTTAA
>CAJVPJ010001363.1:0-10257 GCA_910592205.1 Paraglomus occultum | reverse complement strand
ATAAAAACCATCGGTTTCTAGCAATCTGGATATAATGAACCTAATTATCAATACTTATAATCTTCACTATAAAAAGTGTCCTTCATTATAAGAAATTTCTGGTTATAAGGAATATTTTCTTCGGTCCCGTAGAATTCGTTATAACCAGCTTTGACTGTACTACGGCATTGATTACGAATCATCTGACCTGTTACATTCTTCCAGCCACACTAGCCTCTCAGTTTACCCAAATAAAGGAGATTGTGCATATGACATAGGCAAACAGAAAGCTACGTTGCCCGAAGAATGTCTGAAGTTGTTTTAAAAGAACAACGGTACGGCAAGGACCGTGTAAGACTTATTAAAGTCATACGGACGGGAAAATGGCATGAAATTATTGAATTGACTGTAAGAAATATCATCACCCAACATGCTGACAGAGCCTTATCAGAGAAACATTCTAACTTCAAACTTATCACCTAACAAGGTCCGAGTACTTCTTGAAGGCGACTTTGAAACTTCATATACGCATGGCGATAACTCCAAAGTCATCGCTACAGATACGATGAAAAATACGGTTTACATACTCGCAAAGAAGACTGCCAATATCAAATGCATCGAACTCTTTGCAGCCGAGATCGGGAAGCATTTCGTTGACACATATTCTCACGTGACTAAAACCAATGTATTGATTACAAAGCATCGTTGGACCAGAATGCTGGTTGATGGGAAGTTACACGATCATTCGTTTGCGAGAGACGGAGAAGAGACAAGGATTGCGGAGGTTTTGGTAAAGAGAGATAAAGTGGAAATAAAATCTGGCTTGAAAGGGTTGTTGGTTTTGAAAACGACTGGTTCAGCTTTTTATGGGTTTCATCGAGATCAATGTAAGTAAGATGTCTTGAACCTGGCTATTCCCACACTTTACTAGCTGGCCAAAGATTGATATCACTCTTCCCTAGATACAACCCTTCCTGAAGCTACAGATCGCATCCTGTCGACGGTGATAGATGCAACATGGACATACTCCATTTCCGGTCCAAATGCGATAAACAAGATCCCATACTGTACCATATTCGACTCGATACGTAAACTCACTCTGGATACCTTTGCTACGGATGACAGTGTCTCGGTTCAAGCGACATTGTATCTGATGGCAAAAAGAATACTAGAAACTCACAAAGAAGTTACATCCGTGTCTTATGCATTGCCAAACAAACATTGTTTCGCGTTTGATTTGGAGAGATTTGGTTTGAAGAATTCAGGAGCGGATGCGGACATTTATGTACCTTTTGAGGATCCATCAGGTGAGAGGAAGCCGTGCTTGAAATGTTTCAAGTAGTAATAAGAAAATATTGAATTATTTCTTGTTTTCATTCGTGAAGGATTGATTACCGCCACGGTTGAACGAGTGAAATCAAAATTGTAATGATCAAATTATTGACTTGTAAAATTATCGAATAAAAGTCTTGCGTTTGTAATATTATATGATAAAGCGGATAAGCCGGTAAGAGATGATGACAAGTATAGAAAGAGTATGTCGTGGGAAGAGAGGTACAGACTACAAAGAGAGTCGTCAGTCTATCTTTGAATAATTAACGGCCTACGCTTGTTGTCAAATGCGAGCTGGACATGCAAGCCAAGAATTGAGACTTTAAGCCAATCTTCGAGTAAGAGCAATTGTTTATTAAGACTTGTCTGAAGAACTTGATTAGCTGTACGCACTGTACGGTATTCTCGTCTGGCATGCTCGGTGGATCGGAATGCAGACGAGATTATCTGAGCTAAAAATAAGACCGTAATGAACAGTAGAGACTATTAAACTTGAAAACCACATGGAACACATACATTGCGAATGTGTTAATCTTTGTAATATTTCTCCTTTTTCGGAAATAAATAATATAATGTGTGCTGAAAATTAGAGATTAATAATGCAAAAAAAAACCAAAAAAAATCAACAAACACCAAACCAGATTACAGATTGCAGGTAAATTATGCAGATGCTAGAATTTGGTATAAATGCCCAATGAAAATAGAAAGAGCGCCTAAGCCATTGGGAACAATGCTGGATGTGGCTTAATATACAATCAAGTAAATTATCAATATAGCATAGACAGCAAATATACCTTGCGATAAGACTGAGTATTGGGGCATGTCGAAAGTAATGCACATACTGGCATTAAATCAACTCAATGTCAGTTGGCAGTGGGTGCTTTGCAAATTAATTCACATATATATTGTCGTGATTAATACTTGACTCCAGCTCTCGCTGATAAAAAGCAGTTGGGTTATTTTACATCCATATAAAAGATCTTTGAGACGCTAAATCAAGGAAGGAAACTTGTGCATTGTTATAACAAACTCTGTGACAGGAAAATATATTGATAATACATCCAATAATGTCGGTTGTATATACAGTGGGAATATTATTCATCGTTGATACGGTCATAGTAAATTAATATTAATATTGCGATTTCAATACAGCTTCGAGGTACAGCTTAGTGTACGATCTGATAGTTTGTCGGTGTAACACAAATGATCCGCAAGCACGAACCACCAAACATAGAAGATCATTCATCCTCGCGTGTCCAAATCTTTAGAAAGGTAATTTCTAGTTAACGTCAAGTATGCATTCGGTCTAACATTGAACTGCAAGGGCTCAAGCAAGGAACAATCCTTATTAGAGATACTCTTTGTTTACAAGTAAGATCATCAAGGAGTACCATTACACAAATATACTGTACTTTAAATATTATAATATGCACTATGACGACTTGCTAATTTATTGTTGACCCAACAAGTGATAAAAATTTTCATTATTTAGATTTTCTTTAAAAGTGGTATTATCGACTTGTAAGTGTTACTTAAATTATAAATGTATTTGTAACCGTGGAATCTTCTTTAATTCTTTAATCTATGACTCATTAATACGCGCACTCGAATAAATATACCCGGTCAACCAATGACGGATGATCGTCTTATCTATATTGTTTTACAATGCCATCACATTTGTAAAACAGTATTTGCCACACTTTATTGTGAAAGTGCAAGATTCGCTGCGAATTTGCAGTAGATTCTCACGGTCAAATACAATTCCCAAAAGCGGTATAGTTGCTCACTGCACAAAACCCAACAATACGACTAACCGACTCATTCATTGATAAGGCTTACTACTATTACGGATAATCCCCCCCCTTTTGCAGCATACAACCGCTTTTTTTTCCCTTTGATGATAACCCAATTCCAAATGATTATGACGAATGTGACCACCAATAATATGAGTCCTGCCAGCTTCAAAGTTTGTCTCGAAATAATAAGTCAGAGACCTAATTTACCCCTGAATTCTGCATCGAGTCATGCGCGGTTCCCGTGATCATGCCAAATACTTGCGTCATAAAGGTCTTTTGCGCCGTCAACAAAGGCGAGTATTTTCCGTGTTCTCTGTGTTTTTTCCACAATTCTAGTATCGAACTAGTTCAGACTTTTCTTCTGTGGTTTAATTTTATTCGTGGTATATTGTCCGCGTGGCTATATCCTACCCGGTTACTGCGAAAACAATAATCCATCTGCATTCTGTTCAAATAAATTTCGCCATCTACTCAATACGGCAAACTGTATGCGGGTTATCCGCTAGATACTACATACATTAATTGTAAAATAATTTTTCGTTCAAACAAACATCTTCCTCCCCACTCTTCTTTATTGTAAAAAAAAAAGTCGACACATATCCATAAGAAACTAGGTAATCATTAAAAGTAATAATCGTTTCTATGACTACGCGATACGCGCAGGCTTCAACTGGCAGTCCAGTAGGAGTTAGTGACGATGCAAATGATAATCAAGGCGAACGATATGAAAGTCCCGTATTATTAACGGGAACATCAACTCCAGCAGCAGGCATTGGTTAGTATGTTTACGTTTAAAATGAACAGTTTTCTGATCTTTTTCGTATGAGTGAACTCTTCTTCAAGGCAACACGAGGTGTTGCCCTAATATATATATAGCGAACGATACATAATCGCCAATCAGTCAATGGTATATTCTTGGCGTGTTCATTCTCGTCATTATTACACTGATAGCATTTCTTAACCATTTCTATGCTCTATCTTTCCGGGTCGTGTAAAAGGTTCATGGGTCTCGCTTTCACCCAACATTCATACCTCTGATTCCGAACTCGAAGCATACCAAGCTGATAACGACGACGACTTAATATCTGATTCCCCGGTAGAAGACCAGGAAGAGAGGCCTCGTGGTGTGTTGAATCTTCCTAGAAATATAGAAGTCGAACAAGAAGAGGCTTTAAGAGCAAGGTAGGGAAGGCTCGTGTTTGTCATTAACTCGAGATAAATGGTGTGTCGCAGAACCATCCTTGGTTTGCCAAAAATCTGGTTTACCTGAGCCTCCCCCTACCTTTCTTTCCCGTTCTCCGTTCCATCCCTTTCACCCTCCTTTCACTCCTTTCCTCCCTTTTTGTTTTTCTCCTCTTTGATACCTGCTTTCTCATACCCTATCGAATACATCCTGCTGTTATTTAGTCTATCAACAATACTCGCATCCTCAGAAAGACCAAGATTCCGCCAAGCCCGCGAACGTGAACTCCGCGCCCGAACAGCAAATCGCTTTCGTACACTCGCCACTAAAGCCACCAATCCCCCACCTCTATTCTTCTCTCGTGACACATCCCCACACTTTAATTCCACATCAGCAGTCACGAATGATACTACTATTAACCCAGTACTGGACCGCGACTTGTCTGATTCACAATGTAATTTAACATCTTCAGACACATCATCCTCAACCACGCATAAATTTGTGCAGCCAATAATTCACCACCGCACAAGCGTCCGACACAGTCGTGGATCAATGTCGCCACCGTTCCAAGATAAAGCTGAAGCTATGATAGAGCGTAGTTTCAACATCAGCCATTCACCTCGTATTGTCTATTCTGCCCCATCATCGCCACCGACGACGTCGTTCTTGGAGACTAGTGACCAGTTGACTAAAAGCGACGAAGAGGAAGAGCAAGAAGGTTATGTTTCCGAATCTAAGAGCAGGCGGCGGAATCTGAACAGGGCAAAATATGAAGAAGATGGTCAAAGTAATAGTACGAGTGAATACGAAAGCGTTTCTTCGCTATCGTTGGATGAGATCAGCGACGTTTCGAGATCTGGGCGAAAAAGTTGGAAGAAGGAAAGTGGGCATAGTGTTGATGGGAGTAGCGACGATGGGAGCAAATGGTATGTAATCAAACGGAGAGGGAAGAGGATGGGAAATTATGGAGGTGGTAAAGAAGGGAAATTAATTATTCGGCGCTATAGAGGAAGGAATATATAAGTGACTTTCGCGTTGTAAACTCTGATTTACCGTGCTATTTAACTTTAGGTATAGCGGAGATATTACTGTCAAAGTCTGGACGGCAGCAGTTATATCTGGAGTACTTCTGGGTGCCGGTTTTGGTGCCGGGTAATGTATTATGAAATATGTCAGTTCTCCGATGTCTATGTTATTCGTACTCATTACTTTTCTTCTAGATCACTATGGCGTGGATCAAGGGCTGGTCATTATACTGCCGCACCCGCTTGAGAACCCGGTAAGTCTTATCCGCTTCGAGAGAATAAACGGTTGAGACTGGTCATTGGATGGGTGGATGGGTGGATGGGTGGATGGTGGATGGTGGATGGGAGAAGGGGCCAGGGGCCGAACTTTTGGTTGTCGGGTGACAATATGGATAATATACGAGTGAATAGCCTATGCAGACAATTTTAAGGAGGGTTTTTATTAAAAAGTATTTAGATTAGTTTAGTAGATTAGTAGTATTGCCTTTTATATTTACATTGTTGCGCACAAATGCTGAATAAGTACATAAAGCTGCTGTTTCTACATGTTAAACGAATCGGGCTATTTTGTAGACTAAATTCTAAACCTGTACCGCGCAAGAAGTAGTTTCGACAATTGTATTCTAACTTTTGATTTGCGGCAAAGCGGGTTCCAGGATAATGTTCTATGCCCCCTCATATTAGATGCTCCCGTCCTTGACAATTATCGTTAGTAAGAGTTGCGTTTATAAATAACTAGCCACGGGGATTGGCAAAAAGTCAAAAAATATAATGGTGCATTTATACAATTATTAGCAGAATACAAAGACAATCAGTAATTGCCTCGATTATTCTCGTAGCTCGAAATCGTTTAATAGTTCATGTAATCATCACAATGACGTGTAAAAGTGATAAATGAAACCCTTTTCTGGGGACAAGACATCTAAATATCAAATCTCTTTATAGTCCGTATCCTAAGGCACACGTGACATAAAATACTATCTAATACATCAAAGATGAAAATATAAGAAAGCAACACCCCTTCCCACCCGTCGACCCGCACACACCTAATCACTGGCCTCGGCTGGCGATTTATCCGTCTGTTTTGATTCCTCGCCTATTGTTTGTACCTTGTCAGATTCCTTGGTGGAATCTTGTTCTTTGTTTTTATTCTTATTCATTAACTCAGCATTGATCTCTCGAACCTCGAGGAATTTCTCTTTAAAGGTGTTCGCATCTGGCAAGTAGCAAAGACAGAGTCAGAAAGTAGCAGAAGGAGAGAGAGAGAGCGTTTTGATCAATTATAAGTAGACTTTTGATAATACTAGACAATTCTATTCAGAACTAACGTGGTGACAACTAAGCCGATAGCATTAGGAATACGTTACTTACTTTCTGGATTTGCAAATCGAATAGCTAATGTTTCTGCCTTGGGTTCACCGTCCGACACATCAGCAGCGACGCTCCAAACCCAGGAACGGTCTGAACCAACATTAGGCGAAAGCTGCATTTCCGGTGTGACTGGAAACAGCGAGTATCACAGATTATGTTAGCCAGGCATTAATCAGACAGACAGAGCTCATTTTCTCTCACATCAAAAATAAAAATACTTTTTCTTCAGATAACTTACCGTAATGATTAGCGCACACTTTATGTGTCTTATCTCGTCGCATTACCAAACGGACTTTCTTAGTTTCCTTGTGCTGAAGAAAACGCACATCACCAATTCCACGCTCCTTCCATTCTTTTAATGGCTTATCAAATCGAAACAATTTTGCTCGCCTGTTTGAAAGTTGGGAAATGAGACATGCAGAATAATTTGTGGGGTGTGGATGGACAAGCGAACAAGATAAAAATATAAACAATAGACATCGGCAAAAAAAAAATTCAATAAAAAAATAATATTAAGCAAACGAGAAAAGAAAGAAGATGGTTGACGCATTTTGAAATCGCCATGTTACAAAAAACATGTCATCATACATTTTAAATAAAACATCTTCATCTTCCTCGAGAGTCTTAATTTCCACTTGATTAAGTTTGATGACCGGTTCAAATTCGACTTCAGGAGACTCTGGCGCTTCTTCCTGTATCCAGAGGAAATATTATAAAATTAACAAACATTTTCTAATCGAACGACTTTTACTTTCTTCCATAGTTATTGTAGTAAATTCTTTCTCTCTTTTTTTCCCCCCCTCCTCATTTGCTTGTCTTCATACACTCCTCCTTCACCCCGTTAATCTAATCCTTTCTGGCACAGTGACTCTTCTCTCGTGAAATAACGCGCGTAATCCACACTTAATCACGCTATCCCATGTTTATACCTTCTCCTCTTCGTGTGCTTTGACTGAGGGCCCAGCGGAGTTATCTTCAGTGTCTGCCATAGATGCACAAGTGGTTGGTAGTAACGGTGAGGAAGGGAGGGAAGGTATGGAAAAAAAACCGGGTTTAGCGGGTGAGCGTGCGTCACTGGTTGCGCAGCATTTTATCAATCAAACTGATCCAGAAAGAATGTTGAGTTTTTAATGTGACGTAATATGGAATACAAAATTGCTATAACGCCAGGGGGGAGGTAATTATCATGTGAGAAGTAATCAGCCGGATGGATTGTAACACATCAATAGTAGGCATTACTAATTACTACTATTTCTCCGGAGAGAATCAAGGCTCCATCAAGCAATGCCCGGAGAAAGATTCCCCGAGCGCTATTTTCATCCCCACCAGCTGCAAGTTTTCGAAGTGTAGGCCTCATTTTGGATAATAATGCGACCCCTAATTCTTCACAAGTCGGCGAAATTGATAGTGGCCCCAACAGAACATTTTACGAACGGCTTTGTGTGATATCTTTCGTGCTTTTCGGTTTACCATATTTGATACCTCAAAAGGAGGAATGACGATGGCATCAAATTCACGAGTGAAAAATGCGACTCTCTTTTTGTAAACTTCGCTTTGTAGGCGTTTGATTCTTCGTCGCATCCGAAAGATTGCCGTATCGCCTGCTTCTTCTTACGCTTTGAACTAGAGGCAGCCAGTTTGTCCTTGGTCAACTTGTAGATTATCCATGTATTGACACAGACGAATAATTCGTCCAATGTCGTATTGTCTTTGGTCGACTTGTAGATTATCCATGTATTGACACAGACGAATAATTCGTCCAATGTCGTATTGGCCATTTTGCCTGCACCTTTGGTTGGAGAGTACCACGTGAACAGTGTACGAACGCCAGGGTCAATGGAAACTGCATCAACAGAGCCATCCGCTTAGGTTTCGCGGAGTTGTCTTTGCGCCTCGTAAACCCAGGAAAGTTTCCATTCGTTCGTTTGCGAATATAGGTGAACTTGCAGCCGGATGTTACGCGGTGGGAAGCGGGCCACTTATTGTTGTGCCTTTTTTTTTCGAAATAAAGAGGCCATAAATCGCGTTTGTCGTCCGGCGTGATTAACAGGCTTACGGCGGTCTGCGGAAAGCATTGATGGAGTATGGAGATAGGTGACATAAAAACGGTTCCACATAATTCTTGAAAAACTCTGCGCACGAATTACTATCGTCTGTCGTAAATTCTTTCGAGAGCGAAATGATAATGCGTGGTTGATCCGTTAATTATCCCGTCCCTAAAATTAATATTAGTACACATATATAGTTAAAAATAAATAAAATAAATAAAAAAAGAAAAAAACCAACAAAGCATAACAAGCAGTTAATGTTTCATCAATCGCCTCATCGATAACGCTTGCAGGCGCTTTTCCATGTGTACCTTGAAGCAGAGTTCCAACACGCATAAATTTGCGTTCACCCCATACGCATGATCTCTGAAGTCTCTTTGTCCTCACGTTCATTAACATATTTTCCAACACGAACATCTGTGTAAAGTCTAAGCTTATCGTCAATTGGTTGAGATTTTATCCAAACCCGTCGTGATGGACCAACACCTGAATCCTTGGTATAGACGCGACGGTGTCGACTCCAGCGGACAACTTGCATTATATGCATATCTCGACAAACCCATCCACCGTTTCAGTAGCTGCTTTTGAAGATGATTCGGATAGATTTGATTGGCAGTGTACGATTGAGAGTTTCCAAACGTTGTCGTTTGTTGCGTGCTGCCGTTGTCCTGATCTTGCCTAGAGTGGGGTTTTCGTCGGATCCTTGCTTGACTGCAGGGATATCTTGGGAAAGTTCGTGCTCATCGGAGCATGAGTTTTGTAGTATGTGGGGAGTGGATGAAGTCACGGCAGAGTCGGACACAATAGGTAACCACAATTTCTGAGACCATGCCGCGACTTTTTCGTTCCAATAAGGGTCTTACGTTTGTAGGTTGGGGAACCGAAGAGTCCTTTGGGAGAGCTGAAGGCCTCTTTTTGCTTGCATCTTTTTGTGGTGGTGGCGGCGGCGGCGGCGGCGGCGGTGTTAGCATAGGAACGAGTTTATGAGTTTACGATTTTGAATGATTAATGAGCTGGGGAATATGTCTTTATGTTTATGGTTGCCAGTATTCGAATGGCGGAACCGAAAAGGCAAAACGCATACATTGGCGAAACACATACAATAGCGAAACGCGTATAATCTCATATTGAAAGGCGGAAACGCATACACATACAATCTCATATTGAAAGACGGGAAACGCATACACATACAATCTCATATTGAAAGACGGAAACGCATACAATGGCGAATCTCATATGGTGCCAGTCACTGTGGTTGCATTGAATAAAGCTATTGTCTACAAAAACTTTCCTGAAGCTTTGACAATTGAAAGAAAAACTCAATGGCAGCAAAAAGAAAAATCTGACGAGTAATAGAAGAAGCTGAAATAAGACTTCCTAAATTTGTCAAGTCTCATTGTCTGATGTTCGAAAAAGATGCCTTTTATTGTTCCCAAATCACAAAACCAAAAGCTTATTATTATAGATCCATAAATTTATTGTTTCCCGATAAGGGTTACTGGCTTAAACAGGAACCATTTTAT
>CAJVPJ010001362.1:0-10258 GCA_910592205.1 Paraglomus occultum | reverse complement strand
ACTATGTAAAAGATAAAAACAGCTTAAATTGGGCTTTAGCGAGCACCTCGTTGTGAATAAAAGTTCCTCGCGATAGTTATTAGTATGATTGTGATTTTTGCTATGTATAGTAATTCTGATGTTCGTATGTCGAGATATCTGCTATTGATATTGTTGTAGATTGAAAAATAATCGATGCAAGTAATTCGACATCTGGTCGTATGACGACAATCATTGTGTGATATTCAACTATTTGACATAGTATTGTATGTACAGTATGTCATTTAGAGTGAATACAAAGGCAACCCCGTTATAACGAACACCGTTATACCGAATGCCTCGTTATAATAAAGATTTTTTAAAATCCATTTTCAATCATATAGAATTTACCGAATTTTATATGAAACCTCTATTAACCGTATCCGAACATTTTTTATTAGAACAGTAATAACAAAGTTGCCCCGTTAAACTGAAGTTTTCGATTTAACCGAATTATTCGAAGATTTGCCTTTGTTAACCGAAGAAAGAAAATTTTCTAACCAATAAAAATGCAACATTATAAAGCGGTTGTAATATTCTATGCATTTATTAATAAAGGAGACCGATTTTTCTAGCTATATGCGCATTTATTTAGTATTTTCACTCTAATCCGAAGAATCCTATACATTAATATAACCTTTGGTTAACCCGTTATGCCGAAGACCCCGTTATACCGAAGAAAAGTGCTAGAACGGACATCTTCGTTATAACGGGGTTGCCTTTGTATATGATTATACGGCGATATAGCCGCAATGGTTATAAATATTCCAAGAAAAGCTAAAGCGTTTCAAGCTTTCTCTAGACCCGAACAAGATATATTTTTAATGGCCCAGTTGAAAACAATGAATGGTGGAGAAATAACTGCCAGCCGACGTCTTAAAAAGAAAACTCGTACTAATAAGAGAACTCTTTATTATTGAGATCGCAATACGCCTCTTTGCCAAAAAACTTATTTCAATGTGTTAGGAATTAGCCGCACTTATTTGGAAACCGTCAGAAATCATCTAGCGACGAATGGTATAACACCGCGTGTTTATGGTAATATAAAACGAGTGCCGCGATGGAAAACCAAAATAACCATTGATATAACTGTCGCTACTGCCGTGAAGAATTTTATGCAGAAATACATATGTATATGGATTACCAAGTCCTGGTAGAAACGTCAACCGAATTACCCAATTGCTTACACTTTTTATTTTTCCAGCTGAAATAGAAACGAGTTATAAATCAGTCTATTACTATCATGATTTCATTGCAGGTCTCGAAAACGACAGCACATTGAAATTGTTATAATATGATGCATTATGGCACCAATTAAAACCTTATATTTGTTATATATAATTTTTAATACTTTTTGTGTAGCAATTTGCGAATTTAAAGCTACTAACTTCAAGCATATTTATGACATTTCACAAACTTTGTTGCATGCTCAAGCAAAAATCTTTTGTTAAATCTGAAACAGCAAATTAGTTTCTAAATAGAAACTAAAGAACAATTTATAATAAAAGAGACTTGATCATAGCACATGATTTTAGTAACCTAGTGAAAATTAAAATTTTATTTGTAATTTATATGTCTTAGTAATTTCCAGAATTCTCTAAGGGCAAATCTTGTTTCTCTGTACAATTTTTCCAATTTACTATTACTGTAACAAATATATCATAGTTATATACTTCACATCAAGAATACAGCAAAGTACAGTAGAAGTGAGATCTATTGTAGCCTAAGCCCGAGTTCCCTGTGCAAAGACTCAAGCCAGAAAAAATCATGTAATTTTTGGAGACAAACATTAGTATTAGGCATTACTCCATCTGGTCATAAAATCTCCATGTTTAATGTTGAAGAATATCTTGCTTCTCTCATTATCCCACACCAATCAATACTGTTTTCACTTGTTCTTCCATTTGTTCTTTCCTAACAAGAATATTAGAAATGCACAGGTCCCCAAAGATGACATTCTTATTGTGTAGGAGCCCAATTGCTTTTTTTACCTCATTGTAGACATGCTTTTTCTTTTCCAAAGGCAGTTTTTGAAGTTTGGCTTCAGCATCAATATACTCCATAACTATCATATGCCAACTGTCAAAGTCAACATTATTAGCATAGTATAAATACAACTCTGTCTGCTCTACCCATATACACACTACCTATGTCCCAACGTTCGAGTCACAAAGTCGTTACCTGGTTGAGTCGTCGACGTTAAGAGTGCCTCTCGGCACTTTCTAACATCGTCATTGCATTTCGTAACCTCCGCTTCTAACCTCTCTTTCTTTTTCTCTAGTTTCTCTTTCTCCTCCTTCCACTCTGCCTGCTGCGCCTCGGTCCCCTTCCCATCCATCCGCTTTCTCCTCAGCTTCTTCAATAGTAATTCCTCGTCCTCATCTCCTTCGAACGCCCCCTCGCCATCGTTTAACTCTCTCTTGACATCGTCATAAAGCTCTTGTTCGGTTTTCTTGACAGTTGCCATTTCTTTTTTTCGTCAAAGTTTGATGTGCTGCGCGATGCGATGATCTATTGTAATAACGCGATTGTCCATTGTATGCAGTGTGACCAATAATAATTGACGCGCAAAAACACGCTTTTCGTCTATTTATATTTAAGCATCATGGTAAACGATTTATTATCAACACTAGTGGCTTATTTTCAGAAAAATTAACCACAACATAATAAATATCTTAAATAAGATAAACAAAAACGTATCAAACAATTTTTATCAAATACGCTTTGCGAAAAATGTTTACATTCACAAGTGAACTCCTCCTTGGAGTGTTAATTGGCTTCGTTCTTGGCATGACCTGTAATAGCCAACTCCACAAAATGAGAATACTAAGAAGTCCGGAAAGTTATCAAAAACGAAACCAACAGAGAACAAAGTTTATTCGCCAGATGTCAAAACGTTGTGGAACGCTCTGAAACGACTATATGATTAAAAAACCCGAATCGGATCCAAAGTTTTTATTTGACAAAACGGCATTGAAATTCATAAGTTACTTGAAGAAAAAGCTGTTGCGGCTTCTACAATACGAAATTTTATCTTCGAAGAACAACCCCGCGAAAAAAGACTATTGAGGTAATCCAACGTTGGATCGATGAAGAAAAGGAAAATGTAGATGGGGAAAATGAAACTGGAAATAAAAAAATTGATCATAGTAATAATAACGTTATAGAAGATAATGAACGTTAAATCTGCACTAGAGTGACCAAAGAATAGGTTATACTCATAAATGACTTTGGAGTATTTTCCTCCCATGCAATCACTCTGGTGCTTTTATTATTTTTTATATTTTCAAAAGTGATCGCACGCTATAATAAAAATATTGAAATTGTGCTTACAAAAATTGAATTCTATTTTGTAATTTTACTCTTGGTTGCAAGTTCGAGCAGTCTTTATCAATAAAGAATGACAGGCTGTTCGATCAGTGCGGAAGCTTTTACGTTGAATTTATTTTTCTTACATTTCTTCAAGTTTTCGCTTCTTTTTTTGTTCATCACGTGCTGGTGTTAATGCTCGTTTACTAGTTGTGATTTTTCGTTCTTGTTGGTAAATTTCATAAGTAATTTTTTCTTGATCTAGATATTCCTGAAGAGTTTGGGTATCATTTATTTTAAAAACATAGAAAGCAATTTTTTTTAGAATGCTTCCAATGGTGCTGTAATTCTTGGGTTCCACAGTAGACTTATGTAAATTAGTTTCATATTTATATTTTTATATAGAGACAATCCTATATTAATATATATATTAATTCTGTTATGATTTATATTTATCACATTCTGGTATGGTAAAGGGAACATTAAAATTAACCAGTCCAGAAGTTATGAATGAGCACATTATTTACCATTCAAAATGTCATCAGTCACACTGGTCAATTTTACAGCCACATATAATCAGCCCCTTGGTTACTTTGTCTGGTTTTGTTGCAGCATGCCCAAAAATATTTTGGAATTAGTCTTTAACAAATGAACGAATGTTATGAAAACCCCCGTAAGAGTGAACTTAAAATTAGTCAAGAGGGTTTAAGGAGTAGAAAATTTTGCCTTTATTATCCAAAGGAGGAGGGTTTGGCGTTAGTATTAGAATTAAAAAAAGTTTAATTTGTTTGGTTAATTTCGGAAACAGGTGCTTTCTGGCTCTCAATAAATTATTCCATAAGCATCATTAGCAACCATCTACGTCTGGATTCTGACAAGTCCAGGGTTGATTTAAATAGAAAATCCGGTATTTTTTGCAATTTTTAAATAAAAACTTCCCATTTGGTTCCCCGATATTTTATTATTGCATGATGCCTTCTCCTTATCTCAGTCGTCTTAATTACACCGAGATCCACATAAATACTAATACTAAACGTCACTACCTTTTAATAATTTCTTAGTATGCAAATATTATTTATAACCAATAATCTTAAGCACGCCCCTTAAAGTTTGCACGCTCTTTGATCAGAGAAGAATCCTAATTAATAATGATCTTGGAAACCAAAATATTTTATTTACAAAAGCACATCCGCCAAGCAATCGTGGAAAGTGCTAGGATAACCCCCGAAAACGGAACACAAAAATCGAGAAAATTCCGGGTGATTGGTAATTCATGTGTCATTTCGTTCTTACTTTCTCACAGTCGAGAATAAATGTCGTTAGCATGACGATTAAGGCAGGTTTTCCTATAATAATAATAATAATAATAATAAACACGTTTTTTAAAATTATACTTGCCCATACAATGCGTTTGTCGAATAAGGAGATGAAGCTTGTATACTTGACAAACATTGAGAAGAAGCATTTGACAAGATTAAAACAATAGACATGTTTTTGTTGCTTCCTATCGGCTAATCATGTCCATATACCGTAGAAGGGGGGCTTAAACACGATGACATCTTTGCTGGATTATGGGGCGGAGTAGTTATTTCGAAACATTATTGTGAGAACCTATTCACGTACTTTTCTAAATCAGGTTGGCACGTTTGTATCGGGCATGTGTAATTTCTTGGCGTTTCTACGTCAGGTGATACAGGTGCTTCATTAAACGCAGTAATACAAAGCAATATAGTAATAGCACGAGCATTGTATATTATTTGTAATGTATGAAAATTGTGACAAAGGGACAAGGGTTCCTTTATAATGCGATTCCATTGTGAGCTTTGACTGTATGTAACGTAAAAACGTGAATGTTTGCACGTTACAGAATTTCTCGTAATTAAATTTTATCGTGAGATTTCAGTAAAACATTGATACATACATTCCAAGGACGACAGAATTTAATTATGAATGTTCATTTGTAAAATAATTGTTGCTCTCATGCCCATCGTCCAGACTCGATATAGTAAACGAATACGTTCTTTTGCAGTGGGAGAAACTTTGATCTGCTTGGGATGTGGCCAGCCTCCCGAAATATTTAGCACCGTTTTACTTTAATTAAATCTTGTGCCTGATGATTAAATGTTAGAACATTCTGTCCAAAGTAAAAGGAGAGGCTTGGCACCCCCGAACAGGCAATTAGCAAAACCGCAGCATCGAAGTGTTGAGTCGAAGAAACTTGCCAACAACATCAAATTAATATCCAGTTCATATTAGTATTATTTGTAAAGAGATTTAAGCCTTTTATGGATAGCGTTGACTAAAACTTCTTATGCTTATATCTACCTTTGGTCATAATATTCTTTAATTAAACAGTTCAAATAAAATGGTTTGCTGATTAATAACACCAATAATATTATCTGCAGAACGTAATTAACAGTACACTTCCTAATATGGTAGTCTAAAGCATTCACGCGAACACAGTTCTACCTTGGAATTCTTGTGCTTACCTGGTTCCTCGGTGATAACTGGATGTAATTATAGAGTAAATGAAGGCGAAGGTCCTGATCCGAGATTAGCGTTAATAGCAACAGCAATCGCAACAGCAATCGCAAACAGCATTGATAACGGTAATGGCAACAGTGTATTGTATATCAATCATTCACGACTAAACAGGTTATTATCTCCCTCGATATTTGAACCCCCTTTGTCATTGCAATTCCATTTCGAACAACGTAACAAAAATCTCCTAGATTATATAACTATGCAATTGCAACAATTGGTTTACTCCTGTTTCACCACGCATTAATAAACATGCGAATTGCCCATAATTCCTCAAAGGCTGGCCTCTTTTTTATTCATTTTCAAAGAGTATCCCCCCCCCCCCCTCTTTATATATATTAGAGCGATCATTTTATTCTTTTCGGTAGACTTTAACTCCGTTGCAGGTCAACGTTCACATTAGCCGTAGCTGTATATATATCTATATATATATACGCCTTTGGCATTCCAAAGAAACCCTACTGAAGCCCAGCAGCAGTAGTAGTGTTATTTGTTGTACATAGACTGCAAGTAATAGCAACACAAAATAGTCATATACTTCCGTGACCTTGCTCATAGCTCTTTATTCCTTTACCCTCGCGAGTCGCTCTTGAATTTGGTAAAACCTTGGACATTAGTTTTACCAGCCCACTAGACTCAAGCAAGAGGATATACTCTTTCTCCCTATAAACAACCATATACATTCATTTCATTCTTCTTTTCCTCCTCCCCTTTCTCCTCTCTCTCCCTCTCCCTCTCCCTCTCCCTCTCCCTCTCGCTCACTTAATACTTTTTCAAACACACAACTTTTCAGATCCACCGAAATGAAATCCTGCAATCAATTTACCGCTTTCTTTTTAATTCTAATAATAAACCTTTTCTTATACACACAATCTTCTACCGCAACACCTGTTCCGGACGGCACACCCTACTGCAAGGATGCAGAGTATTCGCCAGATCCTCACCCCAAAATTTTTGTCCCATGCCCAATGGAAACCGCACCTCCACAACGACGACAAAATACCGGAAATGCAACAAACATGTTTCAAATAACACTAACGTGTCTCATTTCTGATAACGTCAAATGTAATAAAGTCCAACGCGCATTCAATCTTGCGGGCGAGATATTGACCGGATCATTGATTTTAAACACACCGGTTACCGTCAACGCGACATTTACTGATTTCTGTCAAAGCTTTAATGATTGTCCTACGAACGGGTTCTTGACACTCGGTGAGTAGGGACCGCTTAATCTAAGCAATTGACTAATTTTTGAGCTTTACGGCGTCTGGATGAAGATGTTCTAGAAACTGATTATCCCGATTTTTTCTCCCCAATAATTAGGTGGTGCCGCTCCCGCCCGTACCCTTCCGCTCAAGGACGACGATGGCAAAACTCGCTTTTTCCCTCAAGCTCTAGTGAAACAGATGAACCCGCAAAGCCGTCCACAGTTCTCCTCATTTGATATCTTGGCCATGTTCAATTCAGTTGCTAATTTCTGGTTTGAAGACGACAATACTCCAATAAGACAGGATCAATCTGATTTTACTTTTGTCATTTTGCACGAGCTGGTTCATGGACTCGGATTCACATCATCATGGGATGACTACATTAATCAAGTACCACAAGCATTAACACCGGATGTGACGCCAACTGGTGCATCTGGTGGATCGGGTGCATCATTTCAGTTTTCGGAATTTGCATTTGACAAGTACATGGTCATCATGTCTACAGGACAGAAAATGTCGGATATCACAGCACAATTAAATGCCTTTTCTACTGGTGCCGGGGCACAAATTCGGGATATTAATGCTTTTGCGAACGCGTTTGCTAGGAGTCCGCAATATCAAATTGCAAAAAATACATTCAACTTCGCTATCACCAAAGGTGCTATGGGCTTTCTTCCACAGGGAGAGACCGACTTGAATAATGCCGTTCTCTTGGAAACTAGTTTGAATCCTTATCAACAAGGATCAAGTATAAGCCATGTAGACTTTGCCACATTTACAAAGAAAAGTGATTTCTTGATGAGGTTCTTGGCCGATAGAGGAGTTTCTCTTGGTGATGCTATTGTACAAAACGGAAACTTTAGCGGTGGAGCTGTTGGTCCGAAATTGCTTAGAGTTTTGGAAAGTCTTGGGTGAGTATGACCAAGGATATACGGAGAGGGGGGGAGAGAACAAAATGTGATAAATACACTTTTTTATATTAGCTTCCTGCCTTATCACTAATCATGAAAATCATTCTGATGATTTGTTAGTTATGCGACTCAAGCGAATCCAAACCCAATCAGACCAGCTACGAGTACTACTTCTTCATCAGCTTCGTCCGTAATATTGTATCACTCCGTTTTTAATAGTGTGCTTTTGGTAGCGGGCATGTTCTTTGCTATTGTCATGGGTCAAAAATAATCTTTTCATTCCACTGTAAAATATACACGTAAACCATAAAGAAGGACCTATTTGTAAGATACTAATACAATTGTATTGGGTGGATAGACAAAGGATCTATCTGTGTAAAGTGTATGGGAAAAGGTTGAACATTGGATTTATTCAAAATTGCAAATAAGGGATTGAAGAGAGGCTGGCATCAAGCAATTTAGCGATTGGAATAAATATAGAATTTTTTGATTTAACTTATTTATGTGTGAGGGACGGAGTGGAGAGTGGAGAGTGGAGAGTGGAGAGTGGAGATTCTTGGATTATAATAGATTCACAACAATGTTTGGATTTATGGACTTTTCGATCGTAGATAAACTACACCTGTGCACGTTCTGGTGCGAATAAGTTCATAACCCGTTGGCATGCCAAAGAGAGGAGTGAGGGAGGGGGAAAGGAACCCAATCCCAAGACCGTAGACTTGCTAAATTTGTTGAGCTTACCGCAGAAGTACGATCTCGGAGCCCATCCCTGGATTTTCCAGTGTGTTTCTCATGCAGTATATTTCATACACCTATATATGCAAAACGTGATTAAATCGCCTAACTGCAAAACAAAAATTTGTTACTGCCATTTTTCAAACTTTATATACCTCATGTCTGTATGCGTGGCTTTGCAAGCCAAACTGCAATATTTCGCACCGCACTGTTTACAATTGTACTTTGATAAAAACCCACACACCGAACAAAATTTCTTTGGAGGAAATTTTGAAGGCGAAGCAGCCGCCGTTAAATATGTCGGCACGTCTTCCGAAACCAGTTCTATTCTCGACTCGTCGATTAATGTCTTTAAAGATTTTTTGATATACAATTGGCGGAGAATTTCTTTCTTACTTCGTAGGCGTGGTTTCTTGTCTGATTCGCAAATTCGGGAGATCGGTAATTTGTTCAAGAATACAAAATGGATACAAAACTGGTAATAAACAACATACTGGCTATCGTCCCGTCTCGATCACCCACTTCTGATGTCCTTCTTGGTTTAATAACTGTTCCAAGAAGTTCTAATTCGGGTACTTCTTGATAGTTGTCACGTTCAAGACCGTCGAGACGACGCTTTAGACTTTGCCGTCTAGTATCTTCATCAATAATACCTGTAAATAGGTTCTATCCATGTTAGCGCTTTCATAATCAAGAAAGGAGTGAAATTAGATAAAATTACCTCCAGGTCGACGATCTATTTTTCTTGACATGAAGGAAACCGTTTTTTACTGACTACCCCGGTAACTACAAGATTATAAATGCTGTCGTCAGCTTAGCATGTCCCACAAAATGGTGCGACCAAATCGAGTAAAATCCCTGATTGTACTACCCTTGTTCGGGTGACACTCGATCCTCGAAATGTTGATAATATAATAATTCAGGAAGGAAATAATCGGCTGATTATAGGAAGGAATATGTCAACCTTTGTGTTTAATTATTGCTTCTACTGAAATCTATTTATATATCAGTATCTGCGATATTGCGAAACATCGATCATATGATTGATGGTATTGTTGAAAATAAACAATTCTGATATGCCACATTTGCAAGATTACGAAGAATCGTATCATATTTGATTGTATGATTGACATATTACTAGTTTACATCATTTAATTGTAAATCGTGCGATTGTTATAAATACAAATTGTATCGATTAAATAGCCATCTTCAAACCTACACTCGGATTATGGTTGCTTTTTTTCAAACCGCAAAAGTAAACGACTGCATATGATCTTGTGATTGTAACTGAAAAGATTGAAAAAGAAAAAATTTTTTTCATCCCTCTTCACTGTATACTGTTACGGCAAGCGGATCTGCTGAAGCAGAAAAGTGAGTCACATGATAAAATCTTCCTCCGCAGTTCCCCGCAGTCGCCACATGGTCGATTTAATAAGATAGCATACTAATTAGGAAAAAATTTGATGTTTCAAAAATTGGTGACGGGATCAGCGCTAGTACCAAACGCTAATTAGGAAATATTTTGATGTTTCAAAA
>CAJVPJ010001361.1:0-10264 GCA_910592205.1 Paraglomus occultum | reverse complement strand
AAATGATTTTCGGTGAAATGATTGTCGGCGAAATATTACGTCGGTGAAATGATTTTCGGCGTTATGATTGCCTCCCGTATAAAAGCAAGCATGCGACCAAGAGAAAGAAAAGTGTGATTTTATCTTCTAATTTTTAATTCCGACGACATGGTGACTCTGATGATGATAGTCGAGAAATACCTCAACCAAATTTTCGGGAAACGTCAAAAATCTTGCGGATGTCACGAAGGAAAACACTTGCAACTATGAAAATTGATTTAGTTGAGAAAAATAAAAAAAAATTGGTATGTGCAGAACAGCATCTGTATAATGTAATCGGAAACCTTACATGAGGAATTACAGCTGTGTAAGTCGTTTAAACTTATAATAAACACCGTAATAGTAATATTGAATGTACTTTTCTTGTATAAATATTGATGTAATTAGTTTCTCAGATCTGCCCGCAATATGGTTGGATGCCACGTCCGTTGCAGCATGTAGCAGCAGCACATGTGTAAGCAGGCGACCCATCAAAAACCTCAGCAGAGATAAAGCTGATTATTGACTTACACTCACGTAGCAAAATTATTTCCAGAAATAATTTGGTTAGGTAAGTGTGGTATTAGAATTATTATCCAGAATGCAGGTATAAAATCAGTCAGCGTTTACAATAATTAACTAAAGCAAATACTGACTAGTTTCTAAGATTGACTTACTGAGAATATCGTTGGACAGTTCATTCAAGGAATCATTTTACCCGATTCTCTGTAGAATCGAAGAATGTTGCTGGCTTTTTATCGGAAATTTTGGTGCCCCACAAATATATTATGTGTTTCCGTTGGTGTCTGTTGCGTACCCTCAGTTTTAGTTTATTTTTATTATCATTCTAACCATCATAATTACTTCAACTGTATAAGAATTACGTGAAAAAAATCGTGGTTTTCGAATGGCGTAGAGTCATATGTCGCCAGTTCGATTTTGTAGCCGTACATTTATTTTTTAAGAATTATAAAGTCTATAAACTAAAACCTTAGTTCATCGAGAGGCTATACTCATTTCGATTTGCGAAGCAAAAACTTGTAAAAAATGGCGCAGTAGTTAAATTGTTTACCATAAACGGTCGATTCTCGTCATTTATAAGGCCGCAAGCATAACGATACGGACCCTTAGATATGATAGGGAGAGCGACATCATTTAGATTCTCGCTTCGCTGCTGACAGTTAGTGACCTGCGTTGAGGCTTTTGTTTAGATGCTGTCGGTGGATTATAACTCACCTCGAGGTAGATGATTGATTATAATTAGTCCGGATTCCTAAAGCTAAAGTCTATCGACTTTGAGTAATGTGCAAAAGCGTTACACATAAACCAGTAGTAGAACATGATTCGATGGGAATGTAAGATACCCCCTGATGGCTGGTAGCGTTATGACAAAAAAATTCGTATGTAACCCGACAATAAAAGGCCATTGTCGTTATCTGCTGGTCAATTGAATAACACGTGTGCAAACATACATACATTTGCCTCCCGTGAATTAATATATCCTTTGACAAATTGGTTCGATAACTCGCACAAGGATCTGAAACAGTGCAGTGCTTATCGATTCTGCACGGTTTGCAGCCGGTTTCAATGCAGATTTGTATAATCGCCCATTCAAGTTGAATTCTTTTAGGAAACCCAACTTATTCTCTAAACATACAACATATGAATCGCCTTTTAAACCTGCCAAGCATTTGGATCTCTATCAAACACACTTCCCTCGACCAGCTGGATTAACCAAATCTGTCAAAAAATAAACATTTTTGCAAAATTATCATTGGAAGATGGGTAATTAGAAAAGATACCGCTCCCCCTTTGTGTTACTTTGTTACTATTATTAATTATTATTAATTCTCTTCCACCATATAGAAACTCTAAAATTTGACATACACCAATAATCATCCGGCATATTCTCTGCAGATAATAGCTAATGGAGATCCTCAATTTCTCTCACAACTCTTCCTTCTCTACGTATTGTGTGGGGCCCTCGCTTTTTACGTTTTTTCTAAATCGATACCAACTACATCTGACTTCGTCCTTTACTTGATAATTAGTAAATAATGTCTGTAGCTAATAAGACTACTCTTGAGATACTTGCGTTATCTCCAGAAGAGTATAGTAAGCGAAAAGTGGCCTTGATCACCGGTGAGTACGAGAATTGGATTCGTAAAGTAGGCAGTGCAATACCATCTTATTTGCATTATGACATATCGGCTATACCTCAAGTGTGTATTATTTGATTACTGCTGCATATAGGTATCACTGGACAAGACGGTTCTTATCTCACTGAATTCTTGTTAGAGAAAGGATACACCGTTCATGGCATCATTCGTCGGTCATCATCGTTTAATACAGGGAGAATTGATTCGTTATATAAAGATCAGCATCTGAGTAAGTAATACATTTGCCAGTTTTTACGAGATATCACGATAAAGTTGTCAGATTATATCCGACATAGATTAGTTGATTTGAGACAGTGGATTGAAAAAACTTTTCTGTTCGACACACTCTCATGATGAAGTTTTGAAAAGCCTTTTTTTTTTTGCTTCAACTTTATCCTCATGCTAATAATCCTCAATATGTTAAGGTGGTGCCAAGATGATTCTCCATTACGGTGACTTGACCGACTCGACAAATCTTGTACACATTGTCTCCCAAGTGCTCCCAACTGAAGTTTATAATCTTGGTGCTCAATCTCATGTAAAGGTCTCGTTCGACATGGCCGAGTATACTGGCGATGTCGATGGCTTGGGTACTCTTCGTCTTCTTGACGCCATTCGTACTTGCGGGTTGGCTAACCACGTTAGATTCTATCAGGTAACCAAATATTGGATAACAATGTGTTGTCATCTCTCGAGTGTATCCGTCTGATTCTTTATTTACTAAATTGATTTCTATTTTTTTTTACAGGCTTCTACATCTGAACTGTACGGAAAGGTGGTAGAAACTCCCCAGAAAGAAACCACTCCGTTTTATCCTCGTTCTCCATACGGTGTCGCCAAGCTCTATGCTTATTGGATAGTCGTTAATTATCGTGAAGCTTACAACATGTATGCCTGTAATGGAATTCTTTTCAATCACGAGTCTCCTCGTAGAGGTCGTACTTTTGTCACCCGCAAGATCTCACGTGCAGTGGCTGAAATTTCCTTGGGCAAACAAGAATGTTTATGGTTGGGTAACGTGGATGCTAAACGTGATTGGGGACATGCTAGGGATTATGTTGGTATGTGATGATTCATGTATGTTGTGCTGTGTGTGTATTCGTGCGTGTGTGTGTTCGTGCGTGTGTGATCATTTGACTTTGTCCTTTATTATTAACTAGTACTTTCTACCAATTTTTTTTTTGCAGAGGGTATGTGGTTGATGCTTCAGCAAGACCATCCAGATGATTATGTCTTGGCCACCGGTGAGACCCACACTGTGCGTGAATTTGTTGAAAAATCATTTGCTGTCATTGGAAAAACTATAACCTGGGAAGGAGAGGGCGAAAACTTGATTGGTCGTGAGGCGAATACAGGCGTTATTCGTGTTCGTGTTGATTCTAAATACTTCCGTCCCACTGAAGTTGACCTTCTCTTGGGTGATCCTACGAAATCCCAGAACAAACTTGGATGGAAGAGAAAGGTTGAATTTGATGCCCTGGTCAAAGAAATGGTGTTGGCGGATATAGAAGGCGCAAGGATTAATTCTGAGAACTAAGTAGATTATAATGATTTTAGTGTGAGGGGGTATTTTTCTTTTACTCGGAATAGATTCTTTTAGAGCTAAATTAAACCTTTCATGAGACAGACTGTTGTGAATAACAAATCATTCCGTCCTGTCGAAAGGATTCTGACATTAAATCGAAAAACGTTCAAGTGTTAAAACTTTTGCATTAACGTAAACTGAGTCAGTTTGTTACTGCATTTTTTGTTGTCGCTATCCCCAAAGCAAACGCAAACGATTATGATCAGACCGTGTAAACATTTGGAGTTCACCGAATAACGTTATTTATTATTATTTTGAAAACGATTTTCATTGATTACTTGGCTAACCAATACTTTTTATAGTTCACAAACTCTTTTATACAAAGTTGAAACTTTAAGTATCTATCTTTAGAGTCCATTTGAAGAATAGATGAACGATACAATTACCAAAAACTTTTTTGTCTACTACCCATTTCTACTAGTTATCAACATTTACCAAAAAAACCAACTCTAACCTGCAAAAAAAAAAAAGATTATCCTACATGATATGAATACGCTCAATGTCTTTACTCCATAATTATCCTTACTTTTTTTTCTATATACTGATTTTGCATTATTTACCACACCCCACGTTACATGTCCATGACCATGTCCTTTATATTAATCAAACCCACACCGAATAAGCGATCCCTGCCGAGTACCAATAACTAAATACCGATCATCCACATCCATAAAAGTTGGTTGCTCCTCAAGATTGAGTAACTTCCATCCAAGTGGCCCGTAAGAAGTCCCGTTAGCAAAATGTGATGGGTTGGTCTGGGTGGAAGCAGGATTATCCACTGCATTGCCTATATTCCGTTGATCCGAGTCGACACCTGCTGATGGAAGAGAAATATTTGAAGCCCTGTCTTGATAGTTCGTTGACGCAGATCGAGTTTCTGACACATTCTCACGGTTCGAGAAGAGGGTTGTTGATAAGAAAGGACTATCCGCAGTCGATCGAACTTCGTTTGTTGTTGTTAAAGTCCAAGGTCCGGAATTTACCTCTATTCCGCTTCCCTCCTCGTTTGCATCCTCCCCAACACAACCCCTCTTCTTCCCCTCCGGTCCAGTCAAGAACCTTACCATTCCTTCTGGTTTAACTACACAAATGGGCCCGGCAGAACTACAATTACTAATAACACAACGACCTCGACCAGCCAAACATCCGCACCACGGAACAATTCCAGGGGCGTCCATTTCCCATTTTTTCACTGGTGGTTTGGTGAAATCCGGTTCTCTCGTTGTCCCATCTATGGGCCAGGAAAACAAATAGATCAAGTCGCGCGTTGCACACAAAAGAAAATGAGAATTGATAGTTGCAGAGACGACTGCATGGTTTGGTAGGAGCAAAAGATAGGAAATCGACAGAAGGGGTGAGGTTGGAAGTAATAAGGAGTAAACTGTATATGTGCCGTCAGAGTGAAGAGATACAATTTTGCTATTCCGGATTTGAGCGTAGAGAATCTAAATATGAAAAGAATGGGGTAAGTTTTTGGATATAAAAGTTGTGAATAGATAAATTGTGAGAGCTATCTTATCAAATAAAACAGTTACATGTGAATGTATCACAAACTCGTTCAACCCTCCCCCAAAGAACACGACATGGCCTGTCTTAATATTACCTCTTTTCCAGTATTATAACAACCCACAACACTTCCGTCCCTCCAATTCCAAACGTTGACTACCCCATCATCCGATCCAGCAACTACGTATTTTCCGTCGATGTTGACACAGGAAAGTGACGAGCGCGATGGAGAGGTTAGTGTCAAGTGTGGAGAATGTGTTTGTAGGTTATAGATATGTATGAATCTGGTATTATTGGAAAGAAGAAGAAAGACGTTTCAATTTCCGTATCGATAGGTTTGAGAGTCGAGAAAAAATGACGTGGCAGTGAAAAGAGTAAACATTTCTTTCTCGCCCTGATCGATGCGATTGCATCTTACTGGTTTGGACGTTCCATCCATATTTACTAAAATATATTATTAACACGTTTTCGTATTCGTCTATATTATGTTGTTAAAACTTTCACTCCTCGCTCCCCAACACCCAATACAAGTTTATGATGCTCACTCTGTTCGGAACGCAACAGCCACGACCCATTCTCTCGGCAAGAACGCGACCTCTTCGGCAGTATGCGATAATTGCACATTACTCAAACAGATTCCTTTTTCCACATCCCAGTACCGTAGACTTCCATCCACGGCCAAAGTCACCGCCATCCCATCCTTGATGGTCACGAAAAAGATTTGGGATGAATGTCCACGGAAATAACGAATCGACTGTACAGATCCGGCCGACCAATTTTGCTCGCGGATATATAAGGAACGATAGAAGGACCGCCAAGGAGGGGGAGACGAGAGACGGGTAGTTGGAGAGGAACGAAGAGGTTGTTGAGACGTCATGAGATGTGCACATGAGGATGGTGATAAGGATGAACATCTGTGTGAAGGCAGGGCCGATGATAGGTTCAAGAATGGTGTCGATGGATAAGCCAAGGAAGACGCGTACGGAAATGAGTTTGTATATGGATACGATTGTTGTCTTAATGGGTGTTCCAGTGGATATAGTGGTGGTTCTGATGAAGTCTCTGATATGAATTCGAGATACTTTCTTTTCCATATCTGTGAGTCAGTTGCGAGGCTTCTCCATCTTTTGCAGACCTAAAGAGCAAGGAAATGAGGGATAGATAAAAAGAGAATAAGTGATCTATGTGGTGCATGTGATAAAGGTCTGGGTGAGGTATTTTGTTCGCTTTATCACAAATGCGGTCTCTTCAGCACTGTTTTGTATATGTTATACCGCAGTCTACTGTTAAGAAAGTTTGTAATTACCAATTGGCATTTGCATAAAGCGTCCACCGGTAAGAAACTTAGTACTTGTATGCTTAGTTCCTCTGGTAAAGCAGAGAGCAAGTCGAAATTAGCCAATCTCATAAGTATCTTACGAGTAGATCAACAAGAATACTATGAGTAGTCTTGCAGTTCCAAGTCAATATTTGCTTTCTTGGTGGTTGCTGTTGGTCCAGTCGTTAAGCTCGTCACAAGTTGCAACGTTTCTTCTTAATCCAACTTTTTCTTTTATATGTGTTTTGAGAAGAAATTCTGTTGAGAGTAATACAATGGATGGGTTATGCGTCATTGAGATGGTTTTGCGTTCTTTATAAGTTACACTGAGATATGTTGCATACAAAAAAAAAATACGAGTGACTATATATAATGCATCTGCCGCGTATATTGTGTGCGGGAATGTTCCATTATTGTTATATTTATGACATAGCATTCATTGTGAAATACGAGTGGGCAAATATGAAATGGGCTCGGTTATCCCCCTTTCCAGCAGGCGATCTCCAAACCTACAAACATGGCGAGGACGTAGGAAACGAGTAAACTAGTCTACAGATTACGCCCGACCAGCTCTTTTCCACTCGCCCTTTTTCGTTTTATTTACTTTCTTTCCTCAGTTGTTAACTGTCCTATTCAGCCCTCTCGCCCAATGCACCATTCCACGTTGTCCTCTCGTGCTCGCCATTTAAGGTATCCAATGTGACAATGGAATGTGCACAAGTATTAATCGAGAATGCGTGCATGGCCAAACCTGCTTACATTGTTCCACTAGAGTTGCCTTATTGTAAAATAGAGTTGGGAGATGGACCTTCTTATATATAGCATTGGGAACATAAAAAGTATTATCGACGGAGCAGACGAGAAAAAAAAAAAGAAAAAAAAAGGAGGTCCTTTGCGCCGAATAAATTGAGATGTTGTTAGAATATCTAATGGTATTATATTATTATTATAATTATTGGGGTTTCAGGGGTTACATTGTTAACGTTGTTACAAGAAACGTAATCACAGTAGTTGTATTTTCGTTTGCCCCGATTAATCACTTCCGAAAGTATAGATTATAATTATGCAAGGGCTTTAAAAAGTTTTTTCCCCCTTCAAACTGAACATGTGAAAGCACACACAATGTTGGTCTGCATCCACACACAGAGCAGCGTACGACACGTTATAAATGTTGATATTGCAAATTATCGAATATCGCCATCATCATCGGTACCCGGTATTTTTACCGTACAATTTCTCAACCTGACAAGCAACCTTCAAGTCTCAGTCACATGATTACCTTTACGACATAATCATGTCATGTTTCGTCAAAATTAGGTCATTTAGTTATCTTGAGTTTTGGTCGTTTATGTGATTGTCAAAGTTTCAAAAAAAGTTTTGTTTTTTCTTTTATCTGGGGTCTTCCTTAACTAACGATCATCTCATCGTGAACAATATATACACTGCCTGCGACTGTAATAGTCCTAATTATAATACTTTAAATTTGCCGTTGAACAACAAAAAAAAATTTTTTTTACGTTGCACATGGAAACCTTGCATAGAAAATAAATTAAAAATGAAAAATCAGGCAAAGTAAAGTCTTACTGCGTAAACTAAAATTTGTATCGTGAAGGCTACAACAGCTTTTCCTTCACCCGGTAACTTGTAAATTTTAAATACATGAAAACTTTGGATCATTAAAGACTCTATATATACTAACGCATAAAGTAATTTTTGATAATTAATATTAAGATTTAGATAAATTATCTAGTTTCATTGTTTTTACCGAAATTTTGGAAAAATATTTTCAAATCAACAAATCAGCATTACTTTTCTTTCCTCGCTATATGGAAAAGCTCACAATTATATTTGTCTAGCTATAAATATAAAGACAACAGCTAACGTATTCTGTAACTCAAAGCAGTTCCTTTGTATTGTTTTTTCGAGAAGCTGGCTTCCATATCATTTTAATACTCATGTTTCAATTTTCTCATCAGTAGTCAATACGTTTTTAGTAACTCAAGCATATTCATATGTCGATCATTGTGACTTACAATTGTATTTGCATTCCTCACAAATTAAATACTCAAAGCATTATGTCAGGCGATGTTTTTTACTCACAATTGTATTTGTATCTCTGCGCCAATAGAGGAATTATTATTAACAAGCCATTGATAACTTATTCACAAGGAAAGCTCTTTATTCAAAACGTTTTATATAATCGACACATATCACAGTGATAGTTTAACTGGTCATTTTTATTTTTTTATTTACTTTCTTGTCCTTTTATTTTCGAGCAGACTTTTTTGTCGTTCAGCAGAAATTTCACGATCGTATTCTCCGGTATTTACTTTTAAGTTTCGAGTCTCTCGACTACCGATAATACTATAACAAACGTGACTTACACAGTTCGATGCGCTTGTCGCAAAGCTGCAGTTATTTGTAACTTAAACTTCCATTCGCATACCCAACACTGCAGTAATTGTCACGTGTATTAAATGTATACAATATAATATACCACAAATTACTTGCGCTTATATAGATTATTCACTTTTTATGCTAAAATTATAATGTTAGCATATATTGTAATAAAAGCAATTGTTTAAACTACTTATTGAATTACTTTTATTCCTAACCTGGTGTACAGATCTCATCGCAATTTTTTAGTTTATACGAAATATCTTTACTACTAAAGGGGAATACGTTAATCAAAAATATTGTTATCTATGGTGTCACTTTCACCATAACCTGTCTATAAGCATAACTTAATGCAAATCTGTGCATTATATACAGCATAGTAAATGAAAATGTGCTCTTTTAAATCATACGTTTACAGTACACGTATTAGCATGCAATTTGTTCTGAGATGTCTTGCAAATGAATAATAGTGTCGTATGTCAATTTGGAATTTATGTCAATTTGGAATTATGTCAATCTAGAATTGACATATGTCAAATTGGAATAATCAATGAAGGCAATGTATTTTATTATTTATTATTAAGACTATAGTATGTGTTAACCATACCATAATGTATCATATACTCAATTTCATGCTTCTCATATCAAACGCTAATTTGTTTCAGCATAGCAAATATAAGTGAGTTGAGCTTGTTACAATCCGAACTTTTTGCTTGCAAAAAATTTAGGAATAATACTGTTACTAATCAGAGAGCCATTTGGTTTTTTCCCCGGCGACCTATCCTCTGACAAATATAGCGTATAATCATCTGAGAATCAATTTTCGACGATAAGTTTATTAGATTCGAATAATGTATTACATTATTAGGTACATATCTTTATGTGCTATTGCGATTTACTTCACGCAGTTCTATAGTTAAAATACTGAAGGCAAACTAGCATTTACAAACTTGTAAGAAATATGGTTATGCCATATTTAAATTGCATCTATGTTTAGGTATCTACCTACAAGAAAATATTATTTCCTTCTTTTACTTATTTATCGCTATGGTAAATTAACTACTAGTGATAATTCCTTACACTATCCTCTCCTTATTATGACAATCTATTCATGCGAGGACTTGCCCGATGTGTGTCATCATTTAGTGTAGAGGCAAATGTCTTCAACTATCAAAATAATGTCTGAATTTAGCATTGAAACTGGTGTCAAGTATCGGAGCATTCGTATCACATTATTAGTGTAAAGTTTTAGTCTCATTTATCTGTCAGATTGTATGTAAT
>CAJVPJ010001360.1:0-10264 GCA_910592205.1 Paraglomus occultum | reverse complement strand
TATTTTACAATTACGATGTGATTAATAAGAATATTATTATTATTAAAATAAAAAGGATTAATTAAAAGACTTAATCACGTGATTCTCGATAAGTCGGTTTTCTCGATAAGTCGGCCATTAGAGGTCAAACCCAGTTGGCCGACTTATCGAGTTTCACTGTGTATTACGTATTATGCGGATACGGATTACCAATAAAGGAATTATGTCAAACCGTTTGACAACTTGCGGGCGCCTCTCGATCAACCCTAATCGCAATAAACTCGGGTGACGTTTCTTTCGATATTATGACACAACGGTTGGACAGATGCAAAATTATAACATTACGCAAATATCAGTACCATTATCTTGCTATGGTCACGAAGTGGAAGATGTTAAGCGAATACAGTTCAAATATTCTGTTTATTATATGAAATTTGTAATATTGCAATAAAGGTCTGTCATTTGTTTGTATAGTCAATCGGTCTCTCCCCTACGAGAATCCCGTCTAATTATAAAAGAGATGAGCAACAAAGTTGAAGATATAGGGAATAGATAAATTATCACGGGGTATATAGCATCCAGAAAGTTCTATGTAGCTGTGCTGTTATCTAGATACACTGTTCGGGAGCGATGGTTATGCACTTATGGTGTGATCGTAATCGATTGTAGGAACAACTGAAGACATAAACTTCAAAAATATAATCAAATACCTACAAAAAAGAAAAAGTATTAATAACACAGCAGACAATGCGCATCGTTTTCAACATCCTAGACATCCATGTTACTTACTGATCAACTCTAACTTGTGCTTGCTCAGCTTGTGACGCGCCGTTGCCGTTTCCTGGAGTGTTAACGCCGCTCGAAGCTGGCAACTGCGCTTGATATTTTTCGAATTTCTTGATGCTCTCATCGTTCATCTTTTCGATAATCTTCTTCATTACTTGTGCATGTCGACATGGATGAATGCTCGCCAGGGACATGTTTAGGTGAGGATGCGTCTCGATGGTTACTGTCTTCTTGGCATAGTCTTGAGAGACATCTTCGAATATCTGAACTGATGTTAATGGGCGACGATGCTAGATAAGCAGCGTGAGGTGTCAGACAGAGTATATAGGGAAAGATAAAAGAAACGTGGAAAACTAGACCCAGAAAAACCATACCTCGTCATAGCCGAAAAGCCACATACGAGGCGTTTGATAATACTTGTCATACGTAATAAACACATCATACGTTCGTACTTGAAGAATCTTGTCACTAGAGATATTAATATGAATAAAATATGTGTAAATTAGGCAAAAAAAGAAAGAAAGAAAAGCAAGCAAATACTACAAAGCATACCTTAGCCCGTCATCATGAGACGAAGATGGAACATGGCTTGAAGCGGATACTGCGGCCTAATTACCAATTATCAATAACAATGACAATGGGTCAATATTAAAATTATGCGTATATCATTATGCCAAAAAAATAATCGAATCTTCCTATTACTGACCGGATCCTCTTCTTCAACAACATTGTCAGCAATATCATCCATATCAGGAATGTCTTCCATATCCGGAATATTATCTTCTTCCTTCTCACGCGCTTCTTCCACGTTGATTTGACTTAATCTTTTCGCAATAACTTCTTCATCTTCGCCCTCGCCCTCGATAGCTTGTATGACTTCAATGTTGGTCGTAACGATTACTATTGTAATACGTAAATTATTTAGCAGTATTAGACGATATATGTAAACTATTGGCAGTCATTGTTTTCGAGTAAACGGACTTGCACTATGGCATTCAAAAATTCCAAATTCGATCTCAATCTCACACCTTACCACGACCACTATGGGTAGCCACCCATGCTTCTTCCCCGTTTTCAGTCTCTATCTGAGTTTCTGCATCTTCGTCAATATATTCCATCTGCTTGACGCGTCGAAGGCATGGGACTAACATAATTCAGAAATGAGAGTTAGAAACGAGATAAAAATGAGCGGAGAATAAACGGTCGGCTGCTGGTGACAAAATACCATTTCTCGTAATAAGAAATTGCTTTTCTGGTGGCAAATAGTCTCTCCTCTTGCTTTCTTCACCGCTCTCCCTAGCAAACAACACATCACAATCTCGAATCGTAATCCATGTCTCGTTCAAAGTGTCAACGACCCAACCTTATTCCGTCCGACAACAACTCACCAGTTCCAGGTTGGACATTTGTACACTAGGAAATCACCCGCAGCTACAAACTACGACATAAATAAGCCTTCGCATGAACACAAAAGTAACCTTCTTTAAAGATCTCATAACAAACAGAAAGGGAGGGCTATAGTATGCCTACAAATTATCCAACCTCTTCAGGTGTAATGCAACCCGTCTCTTTGAACTTGGAATTTTTCAATACGGGAGAAAGATATTCGCGAATGCCGAAGAAGAGGGTCTGTACTGAGTTCATGTTTAGCAAGCTACGTAAATGGTTACAGAGGATATGATTTGTCTGTAGAGTATAAATTTAGATTGTAGCTGGTCAAAGGATGAAGGATCAAATATCAAGGAATACAATCAAGTGATATAAAGAATGTGCATACGTTTGGTGGGAAACTTTACTGCGTCTGTGCGACATAGGTCATATGGCAAAGTCGATCGGCAAATACAAAGCGCTCGATTACTGGATTTCCACACGTTTGAAGAAACGCTTAGGTCCGGAAGAACGTTGGCATTACCGTATTGGCTTCATCCGATAGGTGGGAGGTGATTCTGTGAGAACGAATGACATTGAGTGGCGACTGCATGATGACTGCGTACGTAGTTGCTGAACGATAATAAACATGCGCCTCCGACCGCTGGAAACTTCAATATATTATTCTTTTGTATGCATTGCAGAATGCTTTGATGAATACCTATTCGGAAAAGTCATTCATAGTAAGAAACGGAGATGATATGTTAATTGATAACAAGTCTTTTGCTCATAATAAAATTGTCGTACTTGATAGATCTCTCTTAATAGCTCAAGCAAGTACTCATTCGTTATATCCAAGATTATAATTTAGGTCTAGTCGAGAATATGGTCCCTCAAAAAGCTCCGAAAGCTAGTATTTAACGCAGACCGTCCAAGGTTACACCCTCTCGCAAGTTTTTTTTTTTTTTTTTTTGGCTGCATGCTTCTCGATTGGACGCAGTCTTTGATGAGAAACATGATAAAAGGGATATAGCAGTTCGAAACTCTATGCTAACCATCGGCGTGTCGATTCGATGGCAAAAGGTAAATTCTTTAAATGGTTAAATGTCATTACTATAATACTCTGTTTGACAGATGCTATAGATAGCGGTTTCGTGCGAAGATTATGGGGTGTGCAATGAAAACCCCAACCAGAGCCACGTGTTCCAAACAAATCTTGTGACCCCAAACAAAATCCCCGGTTATGTGCAAAAAATTGGTGGCACAAGGCGTTAGTAAATTAAAGCTAATTTTTGGCTGAAGGACAGTATTTCTGAACAAAACTGGAAATCCAATTTCGATCATTATGTAAATGAACTGTTTGAAACATCGGATTTTTTTTTCATAATAAATTGAAATCATCCCGAGTATGGTGATGTAAATATGCTTTTTTACTTACATATTAATATGCTGCATTTCAAACTGTTTCGGGCAACTGTACGCAATTTAAGCAGACATGAATGATTCTAATGGTTTAATATATACTATAAGATTCACAACCATAAACTATTCGACGTAAAGTGGGCAGAATTTCGTTGAGTAATGCTATCAAAACTATTTCGGTTTACTTAAATTAACGTTAGTCAGATCGTTCGTGCTACTCCATCTTTACTTAGGCATTTACGTAAAGATTTATATATTAGGCAATTCAAAATCCGATAGGTGGAAACTCATGACATCAACTAACAATTTGCTCGAAAAAATAAACACTTGTTGAAGGATAATTGGCGACTTCGTAGAACACTGAAAAGTATAAAAAGACGCAACTGAAAACAAGTCGGAAAAAGGTTCGACCAGAATAAATAAATAAAAAAAAAAGCCATGGACGCTGTACATGCTAAAAGTGCGAAAGAACTACTCGAACACTTTAAGGTCGACCCTGAGACTGGGCTAACAAAAGATCAAGTAGAAGAGGGTTACAAAATCCACGGTCGAAATGGTAAACATCATGTTTGTTTTTGCGATATTTATCGTTCCTAGATCACACAACTATGAGGTTCCGTTGACTCGAAACATTCGTTAGTCGTAAAGGTCAAGGCATATAGAATCCATTTATGCGCATTACGTAATCACTCTAATCCGCCTGATCTAATTAATCGTTCAAATTTTCTACGTTGATTATCCTAACCAGAACTTCCCCCTGACGAGCCGACACCGCTATGGAAACTGGTGTTGGAACAGTTTACAGATCAATTGGTTATCATACTACTCGCATCCGCGGCCGTCTCCTTTGTTCTTGCGTTATTGGAGGAAGATGACGAAAAGGGCACAGCATTCGTTGAACCAGTAGTCATATTGTTGATCTTGATAGCGAACGCTGTAGTTGGGGTTGTTCAGGAGACTAACGCTGAAAAGGCAATAGAAGTAAGTTGACCATCCTTTCTCTAATAGAAGCATTGATAATCCTTTGCTCTGATTTTGCTTATTAATCAATCCCATCTTATCAATAAATGTGTATCGTAGGCATTGAAGGAGTACGCTCCAGACGAAACAAAAGTGTGGCGTGGTGGCTATTTAGTAAAAATAAAAGCATCCGAGCTTGTCCCAGGAGATATAATTGAAGTAGCAGTTGGAGATAAAATTCCTGCTGATGCTAGACTGTTGAAGATCCATTCTTCTACATTTAGAGTTGACCAGGCGCTTCTTACTGGCGAAAGTGTTAGCGTGAATAAAGACACTACGGCAGTGGATGACTTGCGAGCTGTTTTGCAAGATCAGACCAATATTATATTTTCGGTAATTATTTGTCCGCTATGTTTTCTTGATAGACGCTGATACTCGGAATGGTTATTTTTTGTCGAATTTATGTGGACATTTTATTTAAAAAGTTTATGGGAGATGGATCATTCTCTTTTATGATTATCATGATTAGCTTGTTGCCAATTATATCCAGTCTTATTTCTCAAATACTTTATAAAGTTTTTAATCTGTCATGATTTTGTACAAGTAGGGTACAGCAGTCGTTTCGGGAAAAGCTCGCGCTATAGTAGTACGAACTGGTACCAACACTGCTATTGGTGACATACATAAAAGTATTTCTGATCAAGATTCCGAAAAGACGCCGTTAAAGAAACAGCTCGACGATTTTGGAGAAATGCTTGCGAAGGTATACCGTTATTGTCTCCTATAGTTGAAAGGCAACGTAATAGTATATCTAAAAAACTTGCCGAAAAATTTTTTGTCGACTCACGTGTGACTTTGTTGTTTTTCTTTAGGTCATTTCCGTAATCTGCATTCTAGTCTGGATCATTAATATAAACCATTTCAATGATCCCAGTCATCATGGATGGCTCAAAGGCGCGATTTATTACTTTAAGATAGCCGTGGCGCTTGCCGTGGCTGCTATTCCAGAAGGGCTTGCTGTAGTAATTACGACCTGCCTAGCATTGGGAACTAAGAAAATGGCCAAGAAACATGCTATAGTGCGATCATTACCTTCTGTAGAGACATTGGGATGCACAAGTGTTATCTGTTCGGATAAAACAGGCACATTGACAACCAATCAGATGAGCGTGTCAAGGGTATGTTTGTGGAAACAAGCAGTGAGGGGAAGGGGTAGGCTTTGTGAAATCAAGCATAACATCTTTAATGCTGTTATAGGTGGTCGTTGTTGAAAATGACAGGGCCGAACTGGAAGAGTTTTACGTAAATGGCACAAGTTACGCGCCTGTTGGGGACATAACGTAAGAAAAGTGTCCGTTTTATAACAAACTGGTACTCCAAACGTTCTTGATGCGTCTAATAATTCTATATCAACTTTTATTAGAACTCCGGATGGTAAAATACTAAGTTCACTGCCGGCTAAAAAACCAACAATAAACGAACTGGCTCAAATATGTGCATTATGCAATGATTCTCGTATCTTATGCGAAGAGGTTATTACTATTGTCATTTAGAATTCTTTCAATATGACAGTCGTCTCATAACTCGTCACATTTATTTTAGGGATCATTGGTACATCACAATATCGGGGAACCGACTGAAGCTGCGCTAAAAGTACTTGTAGAAAAATTTGGCACCGATGACACGTTATTTAATGCATCGCTTATGACTTGTTCGCCAAAAGAACGCGCGACTGCATGCAGCGACTATTATGAGAAAAAATCGAACCGGGTATGTCTTTCAACATTGAAAAACTCTTCTCCGCTTGCTCAGATTTTTAAATTCTTGTTTTCCATTTCAAATGCAGATTGTAACACTCGAATTCACAAGGGATCGGAAATCCATGTCAGTTCTTGTTAGTCAACCATCAGTATCAGACACTAGTGCAAAACTTCTCGTCAAAGGTGCACCAGAGTCTATTCTTGACAGGTGTACTCACGTTATGACTTCCTCTTCAGTTGTCCCGGTTCCTATGACATCCCAACTTCGCTCCCAACTAGACAAAAAATTATACGAATACGGTCGACAAGGATTACGTGTATTAGGAATGGCCGTGAGATACAATCTAAACCCGTCGGATTTCAGCGTTTTGCCGAATTTGATTACCTATGAGCAGAACATGACTTTTGTTGGTCTTGTTGGCATGTTGGACCCACCTCGCCCCGAAGTTATTGATGCCATTAAGAAATGCGAGACTGCCGGTATTCGAGTTATTGTGATTACCGGAGACAATAAGGAGACTGCCGAGTCTATATGTAGAAAGATTGGAATATTTGGTGACGACGAAAATTTAAGTGGAAAATCGTATACCGGTCGAGAGTTTGACGAATTATCAACAGAGCAGAAAATCGAAGCTGTAAGAAGAGCTAGTTTATTCTCGAGAACCGAACCAGCACATAAGAGTCAGCTTGTAGATTTACTAAAAAGTCAAGGAGAAGTTGTTGCAATGGTACGTGAAGAATCAAATAGTTTGTTTATTTATAATGTAGATAAAGTTCCTTGTTTTAATTTGCCATGTCGGATATTGTACATGTCCTGTAAATACAGACAGGTGACGGCGTAAACGATGCACCAGCTCTGAAGAAAGCGGACATTGGCATAGCAATGGGCTCCGGTACGGATGTAGCTAAATTGGCAGCAGATATGGTTCTTGCTGATGATAATTTTGCTACAATTGAGCAAGCTGTAGAAGAAGGTCGTTCAATTTACAATAACACCAAGCAATTCATAAGATATCTAATTAGTTCAAACATTGGAGAAGTCGTTAGGTATGTTACGTGGTTATGTCACGTGATAATAATAATATTTGATCATTATAACCAGACTAATATTAAAACATGCTTTTTTTTTTTGTGACTCTCTAATATAGTATCTTTTTGACCGTGATCCTTGGCATGCCTGAAGCTTTGATTCCTGTACAATTACTTTGGGTGAATCTGGTAACGGACGGCCTTCCTGCTACTGCTCTCGGGTTTAATCCACCAGACCACGATATCATGCGTCTTCCTCCCCGTAAGGGTAAAGAACCATTAGTTGGCGAGTGGTTGTTTTTGCGATATTTAATAGTTGGAATGTATGTTGGCATGGCAACTGTTTTTGGATACGCTTGGTGGTTCATGTACTATTCTGGTGGACCACAAATCAGTTATTACCAACTGGTACGTAATTATCTATTTCCAGTTGGAAAAGGTGGGGGGGGGGGGGTGTTTTGCAATTCATCTCGAATATTATTATTAACTTGCTATTATCTTTACGTTGTTAACCTTTTTTCATTAGACTCACTTTCACAAGTGTGAAAGCCTATTTCCCGAGATCGGTTGCCAGATGTTTGTTAACGAGATGGCCCACCGAGCTACTACAATGTCGCTGTCGATTCTGGTGACAATAGAGATGTTCAATGCGATGAATTCGTTAAGTGAAAATGAGAGCTTGCTGACACTGCCACTTTGGAATAATATGTACCTTGTACTGTCAATTATACTCTCAATGGTGTTGCACTTTGTGATTTTATATGTGCCTCTGTTCACGGTAGGTTATAGGTGAAAAAACGGTACTGCATCAGACTTGATTATGGGGAATTCACTAATTTTTTTCTTAAATACATCTTTTATAGACATTGTTTGACATTATGCCACTCAATCTTGCAGAGTGGGAAGCGGTGTTGATTATTTCATTGCCTGTAATTTTTATTGATGAGGTGCTCAAGTACATAACTAGAACCTGCATTAGTAAGTAATTTCTATATATTGTGGCAGGCGAATATCTTTTTTTCCCTCAGTCCATATGCTAACCCATATTTCATCTCATAGATCCACCAGCAAAAATCAAGAAAGAATAGGCGATGAGGGAAATCTCGTTAGTTATCAAGATATTAAAGAGTAGAACGTAGACTTGTGCTAAATTTATTATACATTTAATCTTATAAAATGTGGAGAGTGTTCTAATGAAAAGATTCGCTAATCGTAATTTGACGCTTAATATTACGCGTGTCCCACATCATATTGCCCAATGTAAACGCGTATTACGCGTGTCTCGCAAGATAATACCCTGAATGTAAGCCCTATATCAATACGTACATCAACTTGAGACTAAAATATGATTTTAATCACACGTATTCATGCTATCAAACGATGTACTTTATGTAGACATTATGCTAGAATATAACAATGAGGAAGGCGAGCCTTCTGTTAAAACGCTATGAATAGCCATGCTAAATTAAAATGGGAAACACGTTCTTGTTGATCTCTACTTTTTGGTATAAATATGCATATACGCGTTGGTCAGACTTTGTGGTATCAGGACACTTTTTGACGCATCTTGCACATTTCAAATGAACAGATTATGCAAATATACTAGACAAGCGTGATGATGATGAAAAGCCTATAAGCATTGAAAATATTTCTTGCTTTACGATAGTCTCTTTCACACTACCAATACACGCTCAAAATTTAAAGATGTCTGCTTTGCATGAGGCACATCTGTTAAGATGAGTCTTTTGATCAATATGAAGAATCACCACTTACACTGCTAGGTTTATAAGCAAAATATGGCACTGGCAGAATTTGGATTTAAATATTGTCTTCACATTTAACGTTAAATAATACGCTCCAAAGTGAAAGTCTTTCGGGCTGAATTGGATCAAGACGCCAATTCTTTGGCTCAGACAAAGCCAATTATAATATGCCGAGAATGATAATGCTTTCAGAGTTGAAATGTGGTGAGACAAGTAGAGGAGCTTATGGAAGAAAAACATGTGAATTTGACAACAAGCGTCCGCGCCCGCGAAAGAGACAAGTCCGCCGTCGCCGAGCCAAAAATCCGCCCGCGAGAGAGAGAAGTCTTTCGCGTTGATTAGAATTCTCAGAATATTATTTTTTAACTATGTATTTATTTGCATAGTACATTGATTGCAAATAGCAATTTACATATTTAAAAAGTTGAGAAAGCCAATAACCTTTTAAAGACTTATCTACGACTTGGAAGGACCCTATAGCTAGTCAAGTGATTAGCGATGAAATCAAACTTTGCCAGGCGAACAAAAACAAGACGTTTGAAATAAATTCTTAAAGGAGATCAATATATTTTTTGGACGAAGCATAAAATAGAGCATGAACGGCGATAGTTACAAGAAGAGATCAAATTACCGACGGAAAGAAGAAAAATTAATAATCAAGTCTTCCGGAATATATGAAAATACCGTAGACGCTGGCTAAAGTACCCCGGCACCCTCTACAGTAACAACAGTGCCTCCTCAGGCGCCAACAACAGTGCCTCCTCAGGCGCCAACAACAGTGCCTTCTCCGGCATCAACAACAGTGCCTTCTCCGGCATCAACAACAGTGCCTTCTCCGGCATCAACAACAGTGCCTTCTCCGGGTATTTTACTCACACATTTTAGAGGTACACCCATGGTAATTTTAGGTAACGCATTCTACCGCAGGTCGTTTTCGTATCACTAAACAAATTCGCGGGCAAGAGAGAAACATATTGTCATTTATTACTGTTACAGTATTATCGTCATCACTCTATTCGAGAAACTGCGAGCAGGTTCGACATAGAACCAAAGCAAGTAAGAGACTGGATAAGTAAAAAATACTATACTATTACTATTACTATATTATTCAAATATTAAATACAGTCAACTGCCTATAATTCGACCCCCTTTAATTCGATTTTCCGATAATTCGAACGTTTAGAGCGGGACCCGATT
>CAJVPJ010001359.1:0-10272 GCA_910592205.1 Paraglomus occultum | reverse complement strand
AATGGGTAGGCCCTGAAACGATTTTTGAATAAAAATTAATAAAATTACTATTGTTGATCATTGACATTTTCAGTAATAATTTTTCCTTGAAAATATGTGTCCCCCACCATACAACTGTCACCTAATGCGTTTCTATAATTCATTACTTTAACATTTAACATTAAGCGTTGCAAACGAGATTTATTATGTTTACAGCAGATATCTGATTAGATTGTTCACGATTAGTAGACAAATGTCGTACCTCAGTCGGAGATTCTGTTTTGCGACAACTGAGTGTTGCAAATTTCTAACTCAGACACGCAACAGTATGCTAATTAGCTGACAAGAACTGTTTAATCGATTATCAACGAAAGGTTTTACAAATCAGCAGCAGTCATATAATAACTTTATAATCAGGTTCAAGTGCGATGCGATGAAAAACTTAATTATCAAAGTAATAATAAAACTATGAATCGTAGTCTATAATTAGAATCGCGTAACGTTGTTGTTAGTATCAAAAATGTGAGAAAATATCTAATTTGCGAGTATAGTCTTAAGTTAAAAAAACAACTATTAATTATAACTATCAAAAAAAATTTAAACTTGTGATGTAATAACTGTCACTGCAGCTGATTGCTCAATAATGCTTTGATATGGCTTCGCACCTTAACATAAACACGCAGTGTATAGAGGCTTAACTTGAATTAATTAAAGAAAGCCCCATATATATAACACTAATTATAACATTTCCGTTCTTTTTATAAATATTATAAAATTGCTCTCAATAATAGTTCTCTTGGTAACATGTTTATTTAAAAGCTCTGTGGGCATTCCATAACTTTGCGGCATTTAGCCCCTTGATATTCCCAGAGACTTAACATTCTATTGGTAAGTTATTAGAGACAATACTTTTTGGGTAAATTTTTGGCTAGTTGTTTGATCTTGAATAAATTATCTAATTGTGTTACAAAAAACTTACAAGGCAATGTTACTCATAAAATAAGATAATGTCTATCGCAAGTTACACAACTGTTTCATTAGTTAGCACACAAGCTGGATGGCCGTTTACATTTGTAGAACAAATTAATCAAGTATTTTTGCTCGTTTGAAACATATACTGACCAATATTGTAACATTATCTCATGCTTTCCGCGTTTCATTTATCAGTTTATTTGTTCACAATGGAATATTAGCAGTGTGCTTTCAAATTAAATATAGGTTGCGTTTGGTTTTTTTATATCATGGTAGACACGTGTCATGCAGTATATATTAATATGGGGCAGACTGCAACAAAACCAGACAAAATGAACATTTTATAAATGAGAGACTGATTATGTGGCTGTAAATTAACCGATGTGACTGATAACGTTTATAATGGTGCTGATTCATAACTTATGGGCTTGTTAATTTTAATGTTCACGTTATCATACCAGAATGGGATGAACATAAACCATAACATAATTGATATAGTAATAGGATTATCAAAAATATTAATATAAAACTAATTTACATTAAATCCTTACAGTACTATTAGAAGAAAGCTCAAGGAGATCAAATCGTGCCTTATATTTTAAAATTAATAATACCCATACTCTCTAGGAATATCTAGATAATGAAAAAATTACTTACGAAATTTATTAAAAAAAACGAAAAATAATAATTAATAAACATCAACTTATGATAAAATAGGGAAAAAAGCTTGAAAAAATAAATATTTGTTCTTTATTATTAATAACCGGGACAAATTTACATAATTATTTGTATGCTGTTCGAGTAAGAATAGCAATAAATACGATAATCTTGATTCGCTGTACTCGCAATTTATGACCAGCAAAACCTGTATCGTGTTAGAAACAATGGGTAAATATTAAAAGAAAACACTAGAATAAATCACCAAGTTTGATCAGCAAATTAACTGTTTGGTTATGATGTATGCTTAATGAATGTTTATAATCTTAAAATTGTTATAAAATCAGCACCATTTTACCCAAAATTTTACTTAAAAAACTTACAATCGACCAAGTTGCAACCGCATTATCGAAAGCATATTTACAAAAATCAAATAACAACGCCACTCGAAATGTTCACATTCGCTATCACATTTATCGCTGGTACTTTGTTCTACTACAAAACTTACAATCAAGTCCGTATCACAACTCAAACGCTTTTTCAAGCGATAAAATCAAGGACACATAATTAGTCCCTCATTTATAGAATGTTCACTTGTCTGGTTTTCCCCATATGAGAGAAATAATATACGACATTTAAAAATGAGCACTATTCGGCTCTTCTTTCTTGCACACACACTTGCTCTCAATTATTTACCTCGCTCGTTCATTAAAGAGATACCAACTTAAACAGTAATAAAGCAGAAGAAACGAAATTATATCCGCGTTATTTCCCGTTTCAATGATTCGAACGTCCGACGTTAACTTTTGATGTATTAATCTTGTGACGTGCAAATAAGCGATCGCTCGACATCATGTTTGTTGATAAGAGCTAGACGGATCGACCAATGCTTTATCTCATCTTTTCATCGCATTATGCTTATAATGAAAATCATTTCAGGTGTCGGGTATCGGCACCATATCACATGACTGCTGCAAGTAAAATGTGCATTACGCTTGCTGATTCTAACCTAAAATTATATCATATAGATGTCGATCATTTGTTTCATTTGGTTACGTTAGGGCGAGTCATAATTCTCAGACCGATCACAAATCAGGTCACGGAATAAACAAATCGTCATTCAAAATTCAAGGCACTTAATCGATAGAAAGGTCAACCAATAAAATTGCCATATATTCCGCCTCAAATATATTCCCGGGTCCCCAACGTGGGAATATAACAGATGTGGGACTTGGTAGTTTTCACATACTCTGCGATTAAAACTCTAGTTTTTCGATGCGAAATGCAATTAGGGATACCAGGTAATGTCCCCAGATACACCAGTATGTTTCACTTTGAGCAGACGGATAACATGAATAAGATAATTTGTAGGAAATGAAGGGCTTTTTGAATATGCCGTAAAACGATAACAATAAACTTTAATTGGCCATAAATAGTAATAATCTCTATTCCAGACGGGTTCATTATTAGAATGTTGTTTCACTTTGGGAACCCTTTTTAGCGTAATTGCTTACACATTTTTTTTTCTTCGGTAAAAAGACATGTTTCAGTCTCATGTAAGGAAAGGGTTTTCTCCACGAGTGGACATAGGGTCTTGCGGCTTGTGCTTGTGCTTGTAGGGGGGGGGGGGGGGGGGACAAAGTCTTCAGCCTTGCCTTGGAGGGGGCTTTGACGTACAGGAAATAAAAAGTAAGTAAAATAAGGCTGATGTCACATGCTTTCTTTGTTACCAGAACTGCTAACCCATTGTGTCTTAAGAGAGAATAAGGATTGTTTTTTGTCGGAATTTGGTAGATATTTTTTCCTTTGTTCGGATGACAAGTAAAAATCTTTGTGAAATTTCTTCAAACGTTTCCACATTCTCCCTATTAATATTCCTATTCTTCGTATTTGTTAATATTAATGCTGGGGGGAATTTGATTGTACTGAATGAATTGCATCACACTAAATATATTCACCAATGGGATCACGTTGAACTGTTTCCCATTGTTTGTGTCTACTGTATCAGATTTTATTATTTACATTCAAAAATGCCCTCACAGACTTCCATGTGTGTAATCCCAAATAGGTGTTACCGAAATGTATTAGATCAAGCGCTAAGCTGCGTTATTTCTAGTCATTAAATGAGGCTGGTTATTGATGTAAACATGCGGATAATCAGCAGGTCTCATCACCATCTACTAATTGGCTTGTGGACTCTTATTTGTTCACTCGGTGTGTGACTGATTACTGATCTCGAGGCCTGTCGGTGTCCGTTGTCCGTTTGTCCGTTTGTCCGTTGTCCGTTGTGTGGTGTCTCGTGGTCAATGTCTATCATGATTGTACTGCACGCGTCGAATGACGTATTGTGTGTTTGCGACAATAGTAACGATTTACGATACAGGAGGGTTATTAGTATGGGGTATGAATGAATATGAAGTAATATAATAAACGGCGGTGCATGGTTACGATTAGGTAATGTCGGTGGCGTCAGGGGAAAGTAAAAAATTGCCTATTACCTTACAGCTTTGTGATGATACCAAATATGCTCAACAAACAGGAAGGGGGGAAAATGCTAATATATATGTTATATTTTGGTCAACACAATTAGTAATAATTTACTTGCCTATTTATTTTGTCGATTATTTTCTGTTCTTTTTATGCTTTATATTTTATGTATTGTATTTATTTATACAATCTTCATCTGTCCACAAACAATGTCATGCCCGTGTGTTTGATTGATTATGTTATCTCTTTCCCTAACAACCCTCCCCCCTCCAGTCACCTATAACATAATTCGCCTCACGCTTTTTGTTGTATATTTTTTATTATTCATATTATTCCTATATATACTCCACTCTCGGAAGCGCCACTCCCTTTCTTTTTCTCCCCCCACTGTATAAACAACCCCCCACTTGTACAAATACACATACATACCACTATGACACGATCTATTATATGCTGTATATTATTACTGCTCATTCTATTACTGCTGAGCGGAAAAGACGAGCGAATACCGACAACTATACTCAAAGATGTACTCGATAGAACAATAGCCGAAAAGCTATCACTGGCAGATCTGATTTATGAAGAGGGCTGGACGAGCGTAAGTATACTACACAAATGGACTAGAGTTCGATATCTTGGCCTGAGAATTAGTAAATAGTCGTCTTTGCAAAACATACGCTATTGACATGCCAGAGTATCTCTCGTCTGAATTAGTCCACTCGTTATCTCCAATATCGACATGATGTTTCCCCGTTTGCTTATATATCACTAATTACAAACAATCTTATCTATGCAACGATCAATAATACATCACGTGGTCATTCATCCATCAATAGCCTCTTCGCGATCACATTCCATCCACAAATGTCATGTCGTCACCATCATCTCAATTCTATCCAAACATTACTGGAATTTTCAAAGGACAATCAATAACATTTATTAACAATACACAGCTGATAGACTCTTCATCATTTTCTTCATCATCATCATCTTCTTCTTCTTCATCATCATCTTCTTCTGCACCATCTTCATCTATATCTTCATCGGACTCTTCCTTTACTTTGAATGTGAGATCAGCAATCACGAGAGATGCTGACATTAACTATGTCGAGGGAAATCTGAGAATAAAGAACGGAAACAGTGAAGCATATTTAAGTCTATATGGAGTCCATTTTGTTAATAATGGAAGTGTATATATGAGCGCGGCCGAAAGGTAATGAATATGATAATTGGGCAAACCGCGGCGGCAATGATCTATCCGTACTATTCGAGTCCCAACACACTAATTCGTTGTTTTTTTTGCAGGAATCAACTATGGTTCGAAGATTTACTACAAAGTTTGCCATCCGAGGCGTTGTTTGATAAAATAAAACCTCTCTTGCTTTCAATAATTGATGACAAGATCAGAAAGTATGACGAAATGTTGATTCGTGGGGAAGAAACAATAGTCGAACATGGTGAGATATTCTGCATATGAATCGATGCTATTGATACATTGCAACTACAACTTGCGGATAAATACTAATTCATTCTCTCAACTTACCAACCAGTCCCAGTACACACAACTCCAGCATCTTGCCGTTATGTTCTCTTACTTCAACTGCATCCACTTTCCCCATCCACATCTGTGTCACCCAACCTTTCTCAGACGATCTTTCACAAAACTTTTACTTCATTCCGCATTCCACTACTTTCTGCCTCCATGTTCTCCTACTCTCCCGACTGTAAAGTCAGCTCCATTAGTCAAGACGTAAAAGGAATACAGCTTATAAAGTATTATTCGAAAGCAGTCAGCTATGCTCTCATGGCCTGTTTGGTAACTGTCGTACAGATTTACTTGGTTCGAAGGCAGATCAAATACAATGCTTCGGCACTGGTAAGTTGCATGGCATGAGGATTACTGCGACAGCTAATGATCGATAGCATATATAATAGGAAAATAGTGAATCCATTTAGTAATCCAAGGTAGTGTCCATTTATTTTGTCGTTTCGTAATTCCCCCTTACTTTAACATTAGGGTCTTTCGCGAGTCTCCTATTGGACGATAGCAGTTCAAGCAATAATGGATGGGTATCTCTGTCTTCTTCACATAACTACGGGGATTTTGATTGGTAGTTATATAACTCTATTACATTCATTGCAATTCTTTTTAAACTCTTGAACCATAAGTCTCACGCTTTGTTTATCCATACCGTCGAAACCAGAGTCAGTCTTCTTTCCTTTCGCATCGGCAGCATTCTTTTCTTTTGTGCTCGTTTCCTTGTTTGAGATGCGATATCTACTCGCCATTTGGCATGTGCAAAAGTCAGAAGTCGTTTCCGCCAGAAGCGGTGTCGGGATCGCTACACAGCGCGGGACCACAAGCGCACCGCACGGAAGAATGCATTCATCCGCGTCATTACCCTTCCCAAATGACCCTAAAAGCGAACTAGGCGGTATCTGTGCCAAGTGTTATATCGTTCTACTCGTTGGAGTGTTCATAATTATACGGTCTGCCTCGTTCTCGGATCTTTTACAAGACATTGTTGCCATCGTATTGGTCTTGTCCATGTTCAGTTTCTGGGTTCCTCAAATATTGAGGAACGTTATTCGCAACACGAGAAGAGGATTGGATCTATATTATGTTGTTGGAACGTCGTTTACTCGTCTCGTCATGCCGCTTTGTAAGTATATGGGAGTATTAGTTAATTGTTTGAGGAACACTTGCGTATCTATAGGAGGGAAAGTTAGCCATGATATAGCCTTTTAACCAACCGCAAATTCCTTTCTACCAGATTTCCTTGCGTGTCCAAAAAACGTTCTTGGAAGAGAGCCTTCGCCATTGATTTATGTGATTGTGTCGTATGTAGGAGCACAAGTGCTTATTCTTATTGCTCAAGAGTGCTTCGGGCCGAGATTTTTTGTTCCTGCTAAAGTAAGTCATGCGATGATAATAAGCGGGTCAGATACTAAATTCAAGGTCGAAACTAATCTATTGATTTCTCTGTCATTACAAAAGTATCTTCCTCCAACGCACGATTATCATCCTATTCTGGATGAGATGTTGGCTGCAGGCCGTTGTTGTGCCATCTGTATGACTGCAGTCGATGCTTCCGAAAGAAAGTCGAGAAATGAGCACATGGTGACGCCGTGCTGTCATGTGTTTCATACTGGGTGTTTGGAACAGGTAAGATACTTGTAGATTTGTTGGTTGCTGTTATAAACAAACTTCTTACGTATTCTTTATTGAATTATAGTGGATGAAAATTAAACTCGAGTGTCCGATATGTCGTTCTCATCTGCCAATTTCTTAACATCTGTATTATTTTTCTGAATATGTTGATTCTTCCTTTTTGTAAATTTCTTTTTCGCAAGCGAAGAACTAATTTGTGTCATATCACCGATGAGGATATATGAAAAATTATCCTTATATGTACATTTGTATCATTCGGAAGAAACAAAACAACCAAAACTTTTTTTTTTATATTTCTGTATATGTTTGATTTTTTTTTTCTTTTTCTTTTTTGCGTCTGTTAAAAGGCACCTCTTGTACAAATATTTGAACTGGAATATGAGAATGGCATTCGATGTATATGATCAAAAAAAAACACGCGTTGTCATCCAATAAAAATAAAAAAATGGAATTTCAACGTTTTAAAGTCTGCGCATATATTATGAGAACTACGGATGGGAAATTGTCATGTTCAGCCACAAACTAAAAAAAAAAAATAACATCTAAATTCAATCTATCAAGTAGACGTTATTCAAACACTATGGTGACACATCAAAGCACCAATAAAATTATCAGGTTATAGGGTAAGCCTCAAATGCACTCCCTAAGGGACCTTGACATAAGCATGCATTTGTGAAAAGGGGTGGTGACTTTATAATACGGGGCTGCTGCAACTAAAAATGTTAATAATCAAATATGAAATGATATCGAGTCCTGGCGTATGAATGAAGTAGAATTATGTATAATTCTTAGCATTATTATTATGATTAACAAAAGCTTGACGATTTAATATTTATTTGTAAAAAAAGTTTTTTCTCTATTAAAAAAATTTTTGATAATAATTTATTCAAAGGTAAAGTAGATATATTTGTCCATTCATCATCATTTTTGCCACATATTCTGTATTTTCACATGTTTTCTATTTGTATTTGATGAAAATCCCTTGTTGGGTCGCTTCGGAAATAGTAGAATTAAGATATGTCCAAACTTGAGTTTTTGGATTGACCTGTTTGAGAAAAATATGTATTAATATTAATATAGTAATAGGAAAAGCTCTGTAAGGTCTATGCGATTGAACGAAATTATATGAGACGTGTAAACATTTGAAGATAATGTTCTGGCCCAAATTCAAATTCTGCCCGATTGTACAATCGGCTGGCCCAGATCTTAAGTAATTTTGTGAAAACACAAACATATATACCGGCATGAAATCGTAACTTTATCGGCTGTCACACATCTTTTCGTTAATACATGGTATTCAACTATGATTACTACATCGTCTGTTATTGAGGTGGCAATTTGTATCCGCTCTCCCGCAACGACACATTCTAATCGAACAGGTCGACTTGCACTGGCAACAATTATTTCTTCGCTCTCTGCAACTCTTTCTTGTCTAAGTGCTTCTGTCAATGACACCGTTCTTTCGTTGTCCCTTTACAATTAGTCATATATAAAAATAAATAAAAATATTGTGGCGTTATACCAATTTATCCGTATTCAAAGTTAAAATCGTATAATTACAAAAAATCTTATCGCAACGATTTAACTTTGAGGCATATGTCAACTAAGCCTTCCGAGTGGTAATTGTTTTCGAATTAAAAAATATTTTCCATAGTTATAATCCGCACAATCATCCCATAAGACAATGTCGAAAAATTGTTACAAATTGCGTAAATCAATTACAACTTGACTCCTCAGATGAGCATAGCTAAGCTAACAGTTTATACCAGAGTTGGTCAAAAAAATTGAAAGACGCCAAAGCACGCGACCACGCGCCCGAAAACGAATTCAGAAATTAGGATTTAGTAACGAACAAACGTATGCTTTACCCTGTGCAAGTTCTGGTAGACATGTTATCGGAAGAGACTTTGTTAAAAGCTTGCTTAGTATATTAAGGAAAACAAAGAACGTCTTGATCCAGAAAAAACGTACAAATTGGCATATACTGTATTTAGCAGAAAGTGTCCCACAGAAATATCTAAATTCTCGCTTCTCAAATTACTCCGGAAAGAGATACGCAGACTGGACGTTGATGATTTGACAATAGAGGCTACATACGTACGTACCCAATTTTACCTATGCATCGAACAAAATAAAGAAAATTGCAGGAACTTTGTCCCAACAAAGGATTTGATTGTCCTGACTTCTTTACTCGAAAAGGTACAACAGCGCTAACAAAAATGCTATATATCCAATCCACTCTCGATGCAAATTTTAAAATGGTATGCATGCGACCAGTAGATGTAAAAGACCTGATGGTAAATACTCAAAGATGTTTAAGCAGTCATGCAAATTTTTCATAAAAAATTTTATTAATTTAATGCTAAATTTAATAATTATCTGTTTACTGAAATATATCGCTACTTATTATAATGGCTGTATCTGAAATTTGGGGGAAAAGTTTCAAATCACAAGCCCATGTTTAGCTTCATAACCTCGAGTTGTAAGCTTTCCTTTTCCGACAATTCAAGATTACAATAAATCGCGTTTCATACAGCCTGAATATAGCACAATAATTTATTTACTGTCCAGTAGTCCAAACGATATGTTTACTTCAACGAGATAATTAAAAGTTCCTTATTATTGGTAAAAGAGCGTCCTTGCAACGCATAATAAACAATTCAAGCGAAACAAACCAGGTCGTTGTTTTTTACAGGGGGCTACCAGAAACTCGAGTACTAAAAATATTCTATATTCTCATCTCGTCGTAACGATTCGGGTGCCCAAAACTGCCTTAATAGAAAACATACCGATTAAGAAGCACTAGCGATAAAAACTTCGATAGCAGTATAATGCATACATTGAGATCTGGGTGTATGTACAACGGATTTGGTTGCAACTGGTGAACCGCCTTTTAGAAATCGGCAATTCGACAGAAATTTAATATGCAACATTATGGACGGACTACGACCATCGATGCCTGATTCCGCACCAGAGGAATACAAGAAACTTGCCGAGCGGTGTTG
>CAJVPJ010001358.1:0-10283 GCA_910592205.1 Paraglomus occultum | reverse complement strand
AGATAGATTGTTGTTGTTTATTTATCGTGGGTACCCTTATTTAGATACGAGTATAGGAGAAATACATCGTATAGGGAAGAGAAGCGCGCATATAAAAAATTATAATTTAGTTCAGCCTTAAGTGAGCAATCGTCGGAGTAAGGGCAGCGACAAGAGCTAAATTGTGAAAGACCCCCTCTCGGCAGAACACACGTACGCAATCAATTGCTCTCCCAACCCTATTGTGGACGCCGACCGTAACAATATTATAAAATATTTTGTTATATAACTCCATAAAAGAACACCTCTATGATAGAACATAATTTGACTGTCCCGACCATGTTCTTTTATGGAAGGTCGACTGTACAACATATTGTGCAATAGTGACTGTGACTACTATAATTATAAGGGGATATAATAACGTTATCGTTATCAATCACAATCATCGGTCGATCGAAATTTTTCATACTTCAGTGTTGGTTCTCCTGTATGCACAAGGTAATCAATGCGCAGACAGAATAAATAATATTGATACATTGTTTAAAACAAATCTGTAGACTTCCATCAATAACATCTAAAAAATGCTTACGTAATTTCTTTTTGGAGGGGGCCTGTTGCTAAATGGCATAATTTATAATAGCCAACTCTACAACATGGGAATATTAACAAAGACTATGAAATCTGACAGATATCGAAACGCTGTGGAACGATTTGAGAAAATTATGCGATAAAAGAACCATATCGGATCCAAAATTTTCATTTAACAAAATGTCATTCGAAATTTATAAATCACTTGAAGAAAAAGCTGGGGCGGCTTCCACAATACGGAACGTTTACTTTCGAAGAACAACTCCGCGGAAAGAAAATGTGTACCACTCAGACGTGGAAACGGCAAATGCGTATTAATAACATTGCATTGTTACTAATTATAGTTATAGTAAAAAAGGATAACGAAATTTAGATTTTGCTCAAAGAATAGGTTATGCTCATCAATGGCTTTGGGAATTTACTTGACCTGACAAGTTTATTCAGAAAGGAAAACATAAATTATGAAAAATTTGCCAGCTTTACTTATTGAGGAAAAAAAGCAAGGATAAAAAAATTAGAGGATAATTTCAATATGGAAATAAAGCTGGAAAAGCGCTGCAGGCAATTTACCTCCGAAAATAAGCACCTTCAATGCGGGACCTGTGACTTGTATAGTTAGAAGAGTCCTTATTTTTGGAACTGTGCAGTAACTTAACATGTTTAACTCTTTTTTTAGCAAACGTACTCGCTTACGAACGCTTTTACTTTACTTCCTACAAACGGTCGGTTGTTCCATTGTTAAACTTTCCTTAATAAAGTATCCTTTATCGTAGCAGTATACATTTTAAACATTAAGTACCTTCTTCATTATAGGCAGAATCGCATTTATTGTCTTTTATCCATTCCGATAGATCGGTTTTAATGTTGAATCGCTTGCGCGAAGTTTAAGCATAGTATAACGCGCATTTAAATCTAAGATTGATCGCCATCGATTTCAGGAGAATATGCAGGGTCGATCATGTTTGTTTAAACCATAGTAATAAGGATTGTTTGTTGAGAGCAAGTTAGAAATCACTTAATTGTTTTCAAGTCATAGACGATGCAGAAGCATGGCTTTTTGAGATTATTAGATGATGCCAAAGCATGAGTAAAAAACATTGGATTTTCTACGTTCAGAATTAGGTCTAACTACCGCAGTAATGTCGGATAAAAATATAAGATATTTGTACGACATAGCAGGTAAATTCAAAATATTTCCCGTTCACAAGATTCATGATTTTCTCACCTTCGCGCGCGGAATATATTATCTTAATGTATATTCGCTCGATTGTGCAATTTTTAGTAGCAAGAACTACTGTCCTGAATGTGAATAGTGGAAACAGAGGTAATATTCCATAAACATAAATTTCGACTACATAATAAATCTTTTTTAAATCAAAAGCTAATATTTAAACTTTCACATCCAAAAAAAAACTTAGTTAAAACCAGAGCAGGCTGGAAGCTACTGATATTTGCTTCTGGAATGACTGGTAGCATAGCTTATGCTTATTGCAATTATACCGGTCGGACTCCGGTAAGGGTTATGTTGGAGAAGGGTAACCGGGAAGAGTGTTGCTCATGCTAGTGTAGCCTGATATACTTCTTATTAATCCAGCTGCTAAATGAAACATATTGCGATGCTCTGGGTAGCGCTAGGCTTCGGGTATGTATTAAATTCATACCTTTTAGATCCTAGTTCTTTTATTATACGATACATCCCGCTTGTATATCATCCACAGCGAAGCTCGAATGAACACAATGGGTCTACTTCCATGGATCTTAAAATGGAAAGATACATTAGAGATCTTCAATCAAATATCGTGCGTGAAGTCGAAGCTCTTGACGGCAAGAAGTTTCTCGTTGATAATTGGACTCGTAAAGAAGGCGGGGGGGGGACATCGTGTATCCTTCAAGACGGTAACGTATTCGAAAAAGCTGGGGTTAATATATCCGTTGTACACGGGACGCTACCAACTGCTGCTGTGATGCAGATGAAGTCAAGGCACAAAGAATTAGATGCAAGTAAACCACAAAATTTCTTTGCTGCTGGAATATCTATTGTTATGCATCCGCACAACCCGATGGTTCCGACAGTGCATATGAACTATCGATATTTTGAGCTCAGAGATGAGGAAACAGGGGGAGCTAGGCTTTGGTGGTTTGGCGGCGGGTCTGATTTAACGCCATCATACTTTTTCGAGGAGGATGCCATCCATTTTCATAAGACACTGAAGTCTGCTTGTGATAAGCATGATAAAGAGTTCTATCCTCGATTCAAGAAATGGTGCGACAAGTATTTTTATCTTCAGCATCGTCAGGAGGCACGCGGTATTGGTGGGATTTTCTTTGATGATTTAAATGAAAGACCAGCCGAAAAATTATTTGACTTCATCAAAGATTGCGGGAATTCGTTTCTCCCATCATACGTTCCGTTGGTGAAGAAGAGGATGAACGTAAAGTTTACTGAGAATGAGAAGAGGTGGCAACAGTTGAGAAGGGGAAGATATGTAGAGTTTAATCTGATATGGGATAGGGGAACTAAATTCGGATTGCAAACGCCAGGAGCGAGGATTGAGAGTATTTTGATGTCCTTGCCATTGACTGCTCGATGGGAGTACATGCATTCCCCGGTGGTAGGAAGTAAAGAACAAGTTATATTGGATGTATTAAAGAAGCCCAGAGACTGGGCATGATAATACGTGTCTTCTGTAATAAAAGCTTGTTTGATATTAATATCATTTCATAACTATCCGTAATTTGTTATTATTATGTTTGCTCACCTGGGAGAGCAATTGTGTACGGGGGTATTAGGTAGTGCTTACACGCCCGCGTAGCTAAAATTTGCGTGCGGCTCTTTATACCTTCCATTGCATAATACTTCAGCATAAGAATTTTAAGACAATTCGTCTAGTTTAAAATAACCCATTTTTTTTGGGCCAGGATTCTCATTAGCTAAAGCTTGTGATTGTGCAATATTATTCGTTCTATTACATCCTTTATAGAGCAAATGTTAGAACCGATGAATTGTACTGACAACCTTCGTGCATTTCAACTACTGCGCCGGTTTAAAAGTAAATATAATAATAGTCCCAATTTAGAATAGAAGACGTAAACGTTGCATCATCTGTATGCACATTGGGGATGTTGAAAATGGAACCAAGACTTGTCGTTAATGATATACTTGACAAACTCGAGGCTAACATTCCGATAAATACAAACGTTCGTGAAGAAAGTCATTCGGTGGATGATCCATATTTTACTATAAATGCTCTTGGGAATCTAAAGGAAAAGTACTGTATCTAAGTTGGTGTTTTTTTTTTGGACATTAGCTTTGTTTCAATAACTTTTTTATTGGACAGAACTCATCTTGAAAATCTGTTAAGGTTCATTAAGAGTGAACGTTATCGTAATAACGTTGATCTTGCAGTGTGTAGTCGATGTTCATTATAATCGAGTTAATATCAATACAATAGGATGTTTATTTAATACTCTGAAATGTCATAGACTTGTGCAAAGTTTGTAACACGCATTCTGAGCGAACATCTCAGGGAGGCGATTAACCCAGAAAATTTTGCGCCGGTGTTGAAATTATTCAACACGTACAAGGATGAAAATAATAATGGTACGTGCTCTTTGTTCCAAAATGGTTTTCGACAAATAATGACATTAACTGTTTCGATTATCGAATTAGTTGTCTTTAGGGAATATTTTTGTCTTTTAATACAGCAGTTATTACATCAGGGTTATACCCCGATGAGCACGTGGTTTTTGTCTCTTAAATTTATCTACGAGGAAGCAAGGTCACTGATTTTCGTTGGCAGTAATGGCGAAGGAATCGATAAGCTAATGAAAGATACTGCCATGTTCGTAAAAACTCAATGTCATAAGGTATACATAACATCTGGTTTTGCATGGATTTTCACCAGGACGCTTACTTATTTGAATCAATTCCTATGAAGATAAGAGAAACGGTTGCATATGAAAACCTTTTTCTTTGCAGATTAGTTGAGTCAGTATTGGTAGAGTCGGAAAAGAACACTAATGTTGAAATCGACAGGATGTAAGTGTCTTGAAAATTTGCTGTTGTTGGTGTTTCTTAACTGACAAACTCTTATATAGGTTGACATTATGTGAAGGCCTTTTGGAACTTGCGATAAGTCAACCGGACGTCCATGAAGTTGTCATCAATGAATTGGGCGTGGTAAGATATAAAAAGTTCTCGAGAAATTTCTAGTCTGCATTCTAAATTCTGACTCGTTATAAAACAATTTGCTTTATGAAGATAATCAACCACAGCGATTTTTTCGTAGTACAATCAACAATAATTAACTTGAGCTTGTACTGGAACGAGTTTGCTTTCCGAATCGACCCCATATTGCAAGAAATTCGATTAGATGAGGACACGGGTGAAAAATTGCTTGTAGGTGTAAGTAGATCGGTTGTTCGCGTATTAGTACCTCTGAATGCAATCCCTAACTATTTATACAATCAGGTAAAATTGCCACATAAATTAAGACAAATGATGTATAATAGCATGATTGATACCTATATCAACTATGTAACGACTTTTGAAAAGGATATAAGATGGTGTATTGATAACAATGAGGTAGGATTTGTCACTAGTTCTATTAATTTAACTAGCTTTCGTTGATACAAATGATTCTGCTTATAACGACGCCGGAAAAATTCAATTAACTGAAGGAATCGCTCTCGGGCAATGAAAAAGTGTTGTTGAATCCAGATGTCGTTATCTAGCAGCCAATTTTTGATGAAACAATCTTCGGTTTTCAAAAAAGCTGTTATTGAGGAATTGTCGTTTTATTAACCGTCGTTATAACTAAAGGGGTCACTTGTATATCGATCTTGTAGGATATTATTTTCTCGGTTGAGTTACCCGATCCGAACGTATTCAACGAACTGCCAGATGTAAAAGCGTTAACGTCAAACTTCGCCCACATAGCAAAAAACGACATATTAGATTTTATCGGCTATCTTGGTCACTATGCTTCAAATGCATCATTCAGGTATGTGTCTATTTAGAGGATATTGTGCAACAGAATAATTCGATTATCGATATTGATTAGGACTTTAAACTCTGGTAGATTTTCCGCTCGTATATTGCTCACACTTCACACTTTTTATGAATTAATTAATAGTAACATAACATTTTTGCAGGTAAGCCATTTAACTAACTGCGTTCAGATCAGAGTCTATAAGTATAATTCTAATACGTATGACTATTCTAGGATGTCGACTTTGTCAATACTATTGCCGACTTCTATTTGTGTATTTGGCTGTATCTTCTTGCTAAGCCACTAGATTCAACAGCGGCAAAGCAGAAGGTCAAGTTTTCTACAGTTATGGCTATATTTCTGCACTTTTTTGATGTCTCGCAGACGTGGCTTTGGAAAAGAAAGTTATCTTATGTATTCTTCTTGAGAGTTCTTGTGAATATTTGTAAGCGCTTGGACGAGGAATATCTCAAATTGATTTTGGCAATCTTTGATAAATTATCTATTGATATTCCATTGTCCGTTATTGCCATGAACCCTGGTGATTTGATGATGATTGCAGACTCAGTTGATTGGTTAGACATATTACAACAGAGGATTAACAACATAACTAATACTTCGTAAAACTTGTATTTTTCAAATAAAGATTTTATTCAGCCTGGTTTATGACGTCCTAATAAAGCCATCCGTACCCCATGCCAACCGCCATATAATTCGCAAAAGCTGAGTGGTTGGAATACCAGTGAAGCAAGTGTACTAATAGAAGGTGCTTACCTTAAACTGCTTCAACGTTCTCGATGCTGCCGATTTCTCTATCTGTGATCCAGTTTCCATAAGCCACTCAAGTTGTCGGGCGATTGATGTGTTTACTATCAATTACAAATGTTTGTTTTGATTTTATTATGTAAGTTTTAAGAGGATCTGGTCACAAAGGTAAAAAAGCATACAACTTTGAACAGGCATAACTCTCTAACTAAACATTTTGTCCACAATCTGTTACTATTACTATTACTACAAAATAGTAAAGCATAACAAGATGCATAAGTTTATTTATTATTATCATTGTAATTGTTGCTATCATATTGTTATCAAAGAGAAAATTCATGTCAGTATAAAAACAAATAATTATTTTTGTGTATCACTATTACTATATGAAATTGTAAGTCAGTGAAATGTCCAGTGACTGTGTTGGCCAAAAGTTGTGGAAAATTAATATGCTTATATGTATAGTAGAGAAAATGAGATTTTATTTCTGATAAAATGTTAATCAATTTGTTAGATGACTAAGTATTAGTATGAGAAGTATTTGTGAAGAAATCTCAATCAAATTTGTGATAATAAAACCTCTGCTCATAAGCTATTAAACAACGTATAAAGCTTATTCATTACTTATAGCACAACATAAACAATCAAAAGTGTTTTTGCCTCTTTTTTGTAACACACTGTATGACTATCAACGGTTGCTCTTTTTTTTTTCGAGCAGGACTAGGAATTTTATTTCTAACGGCTCGTCGAATAGTATTAGTATTGCTTTTGACTTCCCCGCCTATTAGTTAATACACCGCGAACTCTTTTGTCCACATTTTCAGTCTGTCGTGGGGAATTAAGCAAGTAATGGACGCGTTAAATAGTAAACGAAATGAATTGGTGTTAATGAAAACCCTAAAACGAAATTTGCGTAGGGGAGGGACTCACTAACCAGACAATTGATGGATCCACCATAATAATAACTCCTAATATTTGCAATGATGACATCCAACAATGACCATGTTTATGATCTGAGAAAATAAGTTGAGACTTGTTATTGGGTTAGGTAGTTATAGTACTTTTTATGGTTTTGACATACTGTATGAAGTGAAAATTAAGGACATGGTTTTCTTATTCGAGAGAAGAGACTCTTTCGTTTACTAAATTAATAATTTGTCTCTGTTGATACAGAATTATTAGAAGAAAAACTTAAAAGAGCATTAATAGAGCGAGATTTAGAGGCAACGAAACGTCAGAGAGTTATAGAAACGCTTGCAATGACATCGACATTTAATAGTCTTTCCAGTTTGTGGCACTCCTACGAAGCAAAACACCTACCAACCTCTGGTTGGCTACAACTTTCACAAAATTCCTTAAACTTTAATCTTCCTGAAAGACCAAATGGAAGTGAAGAAAAAGATTTCAAAGATTTTTGTCGAAAAGATTCTATCACAGTTGACAGCACCTCATATTATGGTTCATGATACACATGACCGCTTTTACTTAGATGGACTGGCACCATTATTTCAACTTTGAGTAATGGTTATGGATTAAGCATTCATGCAATCAACTTGGTTGGTGACATTAAACCAAGGAAAACGTCAACATTTGCATTTCAGGATGCCCATAGAGGACGGTCTTAAACTATGGAATTAAGATTCTAAATCATCAGAAGGAGCGAGATGAAATAACAAACTTTTTGACTGACTGCTACGAGATTATGTTTATCAGAGTTATTAGAGAAGAGCAGCAGAATGGATTACCATTCACAGTTTATTTTTCCAATATCTTTCTCTTGGATAATGAAGGAAGTAAATACCTATGGAGTTTGTTATCTGAAACAATCTATCATCCTGAAATAGGTAAGTTGATATTCTTTGTTTTAATTTTTTATTAAACCTAACACTTAACTCTATTAAATGTAGGATTAAAGCTTGCCACACGTTCTTTAATAGCATAGACAAAGACTTCTATGATTTTTGAGATAAAAGGAAGAACTGATGTGGTACTCAAAATTGTGAACCAACAAGCATTGGTAGAGAGAGAGAAAAGAGCACTTGAAAGGTTAAAAGGAATTACTGGAATCATTCAACTGCTAGAACAATCAACCCATGCCTTACTATTGTACCCACGAGCAAAAAGCACATTTCTTGATGCAAGTCTACCAGTGTGCAAGTTAGCAGCAGTTGTGGATTCTTTGCATAATTGTCATCAACAAGGAATTGTTCATTGTGATGTAAGAGCTTCCAACATCTTAATAGATAACAATGATAAAATAATTTTGGCAGATTTTGGTTGTAGTGCATTTGTTGGAGAGGTAAGAATTTCTATAAACTTATTGCTGGTTTTAGACAAACTGATTATAATTATATACAATTGGTTTCCAGATTGATGTCCATGCAGGTGCACCAATGATGTTAGTGTCAGAACATGTATTGGAAATCCTATTAGTGCAATGGCACAGGATGATCTTCATACACTTGTTAGTATTAGATCCTTGTATTTGCTCATGAAGTGTGAGAATCTGGAGAATATTCCCTCTGATATTGATAACATTAATATTAATGCAATTAATACATATTGGGCAAATGTATTTCAAAATGAACCATGGAAAACCATGCATACATATACATGTTGTAATAATTTAGCTTACAGTAAACTTAGAAGTCTTATTGAACAACTTTAGGTTAACACAAATAAATTGTTATTATCATTGCTTAATATTAAAGTAAACATACCAGCTATTATTATTATATTGAAAAGATGTGTCCTCAGTACTTATCAGTGTTGTAAATTCTTGTTGCAGGTTAGACATGTCTCTTCTTAACATCACTACAATGTTATCTTTTTATTCTCAACCATGCATCTTGAAAATAATTAAAAATTGTTTGAAGGTAATATTTTGCTTGTTGTGAATGAATGGGATACATTTTGACCATTCTTTCCATAAGAAGGGGATGGCATACCACATCATGTCTCACTAATTCTGACAATAGAGATAGTGACACTTAGTATTAGAGACAGATTATGAAATTGTATAGAATTAGAAACTTACTAAAGCTTCACTAAATTATTTACCATTTTATCTGAAATACTATTTATTCTCGGCTATAAATTGTATTAACTTCTCACAATTTTTGGGCATAATTTTCGTACATAGTTTTGGACAGGTGCCATAAATTTTAATGGGGGAAGTTGTAAGAATCGCAGAATAAATTTCGATTCGTTTACAAATATGTCAGTTACATGCAGATTGCTATACACAAATATTAAAACTTATATATAGAATTATCCGTATATGATAAATAATGAATATAACGGCTCCACTGAATACGAAAAAGCCATGCGTTTCTTAGAGATAGGCTGTAACTGTGATTGTTCGAAAATGATTCCGAAAGAAAAATTTGCCGAATTACGTGAGGCGTTTCAAGCTCTCTCTAGATCTGAACAAGATATATTTTTAATGGCCCAACTAGAAGCAATGAATGGTGGAAAAATAACGGCTAGTCGACGTCTTAAAAATAAAACGCGTACCAATAAGCGAACGTTTTACTACTGAGATGGTAATACTCCACTTTGTCAGAAAACGTATTTCAATATGTTGGGAATTGGTCGCACTCACTTCGAAAACGTCAGAAATCACCTCGCGACGAATGGTATCGTACCGCGCATTCATGGTAACATAAAACGAATGCCGCGATGGAAAACCAAAATAACCATTGATATAAACGTTGCTACCGCCGTGAAAAATTTTCTCGAAAACTATGCGGAAATTCATGGATTACCAAGTCCTGGTAGAAATGTCAATCGTATTACTCAATCGCTTACACTTTTACCAGCTGAAACGAGTTATAAATCGGTCTATCGTGATTTTATTGCAGGTCTCGAAAATGATAGCACGTTGAAATTGTTAAAATATGACGCATTTTGCAAGTTATGACACCAATTAACGCCTTATATTCAAATAATGAGTCCAAG
>CAJVPJ010001357.1:0-10291 GCA_910592205.1 Paraglomus occultum | reverse complement strand
GAATAGGTTATACTCATAAATGGCTTTGGGTCCGAGTATTTTCCTCCCATGCAATCACTCTGGTGCATTTAGTATTACTCAAAAGCAATCAGCTTCTATAAAGATAATAAAATTATGTCTACAAATTGAATTGTCGTTATGTAATTTTGCTCTTTGGTTGGCAATTGTACAAAAGTAATGAAACGCAAATAAAAGTTCAACAAATGCACTTGAACGTTGTTTTACCAACAGAAAAACGTTAAGCTTTTTTCTTTATCTGTCTTCAAGTTTTCGTTTTTTCTCAGTTTATCATGTGTTGATGTTAATGCTCGTTTATTAGTTATGATTTTCCTTACCTCTTGATAAATTTCATAGGTAATTTTTTCTTGATCTAGATATTCCTCGAGAATTTTGGTATCATTGATTTTAAAAAACATAAGGCGCAATTTTTTCTCCTTGAGCTTTTTTTAGAATGCTTCGAATAGTGCTGTAATTCTTGGGTTCCATAGTGGACTTAATGTAAATTAGTTTTATATATTTTATTTTTATATATATATAGGGATAATCCTATATTACTCCTGTTATGGTTGATATTCATCACCTTCTGGTATGATAATGGGAGCATTAAAATTAATAAGCCATGAGCACATTATTACTTTTCAAATGTCATCAGTCACACTGGTCAATTTTACAGCCACATCATAATCAGCCTCACAAAACAGAATGTTCACTTTGTCTGGTTTTGTTGCAGCATGCCCCAAGTGTCTAAGTGAAGGAGGGAGGGGCGATAAAGCATATTAGGTGTAGTATAATATTGATAGTAATAGATGACTGTAGCAATTATTAATATAACGTTCAATCGACAGCTGAATACTATATTTTTAGCCAATTTATCATGAAAAAACCAACGTTTCTAAGAAGACTGCTTACAATGAGAATAATGTAATAATCCATTATTGATTGCCTTCATGTGACTGAAGTTGAGTTGGCTTAGTATTAGTATTACTTAAACTGTGATATTATTATTATTATTATTGACTATTTATTATTATATTAATATTAAACAACAACAATAAAAAAAGCGGCTATACCTTTTGCTTTATATTCTTCAAGTTTTTAGTGTTTATTGTTGATTATAACTTTTGTTGTTTTGATAAATTTGTAAGTGGTTTTTTCTTTATCTTGATATTCCTGAGGGTTTACGGAGTAATTTTCTCACCACGTTTTTTTTAAGAATACTTCTGACTGTGCGGGTGCCTTCATGTAGACATAATTCTATATTAATCGTGTTATTCAACTTCATATTCAGTCACTCTATACAGTATCTAATACTAATACTAATGTTAGTTACATTCTGACATAAGAATAATAATAATAGGAATAATAGTCCTACAAGCACTAGTATTAGTATATTATTATTATTATTATTATTATTGCTGCTGTGTCAAGTGTTTCAAAACATCATCAGTTTACAACTACACCAGCCATTTTGAGTTCAGTAACCAAACGTTCACTTGGTTTTGTTGCAGCACCCCCATATGAAATCACTATATTACAAATTTATTACAGCAACTGGAATGACAAACAGTACAGCAAGAGAAACTCAGAAAATTTTGCAACTTTTTATACAACATCCCACCAACGGCTAAGAATGCCTAATATCCATACACTTGTCGTGAAGACAACAATTCATGATAACATCTAATGTCTATTTACAAATAACATCAATGATCCTTCTGAGTGATTGCACCAACTTGGTTCTGCCATAGATTGGCTGGTCTATGAGACTTATTCTTTGCATAATACAGACCACATGCTAAAATAGGATGACAAACAATGAAATTCGAAAGTAATGTGTTAAGAGTGAATTAAAACGTAGCCATATGGGTATCGAGCTGGCCCATAGTTAAATTAACTAAACCATGAAAACTCTTACTATCGACCGTTCACCATCACCCCGATAACCTACCATTACATAACTTCTGCTCTGGAGTCTCACCGGCTCTCCACCCAGGAGTAACAGAAGTCAGACAATTCGCACACTTCCATCCTAAACATATTAAGCAAGAATAATCAGCCATATATGAATAATTACACACATCATCCAATTTCCACTATTTCTACTAACCAGCAGTATTTTGTCGACTATTCCTCATCTTAGGTACCGGTTGACTGTTCAGATCCACGCCCAACATGTGAATATCTATTTTCTCAGTACTCCACTTTTCCAAGTCAGATATCATCCTCCTAAAACCGGGAGCATTTCTTATATTCTCAAGTTCTTTTAGCACATCCACTTGTCCAAGTTCATTATTTGATACGATAGCTGACATCTTTTCGTCTTCTGGAAATATATCCTTTTTACATAAAGATGCTACTTTCTTATCTATGCTCATAGCACCACGTGACAAATTGTCAAGAGTATTCTCTACATATTCCTCAATTTCCGGTCCGATACCTTGGACAAAGGTGCGTAAACTCCTTGCGTATGCATAACCTCTTTCATCGCCGTATAGGTTGTACATGTGCGACATGCCCTGTGTCGAGATTTGAGGAGGGTCTATCCCGAGTGTAGCATATGGACCATAGTCTAGGAAAGTCGCTGATATAGAAAGAATAGCATTGTCAGAAAGTGGTGTTTCAACGAACATATATGTACTTCCAATCCAGATGATCATTGAATATATTGGTATGACAGCCATAAAACGATATTTCAAACAGCCGTCATATGTACATGTACTTAACATCATTTCATTGTTACATCCAGAGTCAACTGAAAAAAGAACGATAATACTGAAACTACTGAGGCTGCTTTTACCTTCGCGCTCAATGAGTTCGCCTATCAACCTAGAGGACGATATGACCGTAAGCAAAGGTGTCCGTCCAAATGATTCTGGTTTCTCCATCCTCTTCAGATAAAAGGCTAAGACGAAAAATGACAAAAAAAGTAATAGACGTATTAATTATGGGTTATGAATAACAATAATGATGGTGCATTACTTAGAGACTACTTCGAATGCATATTCCGCTTTAATTTATCTATTCAGTATTCATATAATGCTGTACATAAGTTATATTGTAGCAGTTTTACATGGTAACATTATTGGTAGGAATTAGTTCACTACGTTGTGCATAAAGAATACATACATATATCAAATGAACCATCCGAACAATACATATGGCCACGTCCACTGTCATTGCGCTTCGATTTCTTTGATTGCTTGGTGCCTTTTGTTGTAGAGGAGCCTAAAAATGCATTAGGATTTAGTAAGGTTTCAAACGTTAATAGAAACTCACCATCCAATTGACACACCAAATGGCAAGATACCTGCTTCGCTGACTGACTATAGAATGATTTGTAATATTCAGTACTTATTGTCAAAACCACTGCTTCATTCATAAAAATAAATTAATGTACAAACCTTATTGCCTTTTATACCACCTTCAGCCACTGATTCAATGTCAATATCCTCTTCCATTTGTTTAGCTTTTGCCCTCTCTTCCTCCAATATTAACGCATTCTTTTCTCTTTCAATAGCCTTTTCACCATATTGCCATATCTTATCTGCACATTTATAGTAAATTGTCTCTGGAGCATTATAAGTTTTGGCGTTGTTACAGACCAAAGCGAATTCAGCCTATTGTCGATTGAAGCATGGTTATGTTATTAAATGACGGAATACAAGAGTGTTTAGCATACTAACGAGTGGTTGACCTTGAAGTGATCCATTGTTTGATATTCATTTTTTGCTACTTTTCGCCTCATTGTACCAAAGTCCATCGGTTGTTTTATGATCGTCAAGTAGTCGGTGACCATTTCCGTATCGACTGGTTCAAGGAAGAAACCGTATGCATCTTTCCTATTAATTAGATTGCAATGACAATAGATTGTTAAATAGGTATACACTACAAAAATCATATGACAACACATAAATACATCAATGAAAATATATGACTTGTTTAAAAAAAACATCGAAACAATTCACCACTCACTTGACAAATGCATCCAATAATTTATTCATAACACTCACAAGATCCTTACGCTTCTTGTGATTAGTACGCAATTTATTAGAAACGCGTTCTTTGCGAATTTCTTGCGCTTTATTGGAAACACGTTCCTTTCGAATTGCTTGTTCGATGTTCGTTTTTCCTGGACGTCTATTGACTTTATTGACTGTAATCAATTAATAATGGAGAAAGTAACCCCAAATCATCATTTCATGGTGATATCCTAACAATTACCTGTAGGGGCATCTTTTCTAGTCTTGTCATTACTTTTATATTTACTGGAGGAGGAAGTATCCGGCTTAATAGTGTTAGATCCCTTCATATCAATCTTTGTTGTTAGTGCCTTTATTACATTTGTGGGCGTCTTGGTGATTGAAGGTGGTGGAGGTGGTGGCGTCGGTGGAGGCGGTGTTGCTGGAGGACGTACCTGCGTCGGCGGCGTCACTGTTGTTATTCTTGTTTTTGCTGGCTTTGCTGTAGTTATTGTCGTTCTTGATGTTGTTGTTGATGCTGTTGCCATCGTAGTCGAAGGCTTTAGCCTTATTTTCAGCTTGGGCGGCTTGTGCATGTCTGGTAGCTGGGCTCCATAGTTCTCTGTCCTTCGACGCTTAGTTTGCCTATGATCCTTTGTCGCGGTAGATGTCTCCTTGTAATGTTTCGTTGCAGGTATTCTGACGTTCTTCTGGTTATCAGTATCGTCCCTTTTCTTTAATTTGAGAGATATCTTTATCCTATGTGGAGATTTTTGTTCTACTAATTCGAGGATAAATAATAGGATTTTTTTTAATACTGGTTATGACGATGAATATGACCGTAAGCGAGAGGTTGGTTACGTATGATGAAGGAAAACAAAAGACCTTCTCAGTTAAATAAAGGAGTGTGACAAAGTGTTGGATCCATTACCTTCGGAAGTAGAAGGTCGCTTTTTAGTTTGGTTTTTTTTGTCTTTCTTATTCTCACCCATATTTTTTTTTGTTGATGACGATGTGCGGCTCGGATGGTGAACTTCCAATCCTTGATTGAATGTGGTCACAACATCGAATGTTAAATCGGCGCAGTACTATTCAGATGACGAAGAAACTCGTGACTCTATTAGGAAAACTGTAAAAGCGTGGCCAGATTTATCAAATATTGGGTGATTGCCTGTATCAATTTAATCAAACCGGGACGTATTGCAGGCAAGAATGTTTTAATTAAACAATAGCCGAATTGCTTCTCAGAACCATCACCTCCAACACAGACTAGTTTCTCACGTTAAAGATAATTGCATTGTTCATGAATTCGAGCGGTCATTGGGCACGGACGTTTTCGGTGCGTAAGAAAGACTTGTTTATTATCTTAATAAATATAAAAATTACCATCTTTCTTTTAAAAGGAATTCAACAGTCATCATTGTCATTCTTTCAAGTTTAACGAAGTACTTTATGAGCTGAACGTCGACGAGAACCAGTTTACCAAGTCCGGACTAATCGAGCTGTATCGGCGACAGCGCACAAATCGTGATTTCACGTGTTCCAACTGACGAATAACGAATATTATACCATAGCAATATGAATTTCAATACCCTAATAATACTAATACTACATTATGAATGAAATGCATAGTCTCATTAGTATCGGTTTTTAAGAAGTGGAATAATTATGATGTAGCAGTCTGCAACCAAACCAAGCTATAATTATCGTGGACGTTAAAAAAATGGAAATTTGCTTTGTCAATGTCGCAAGTGTGAACGTATTGATTACATGAACGAGCAAGTGCATGTAAGCTCTAAAATAGATTTGGCTGCAATTAGAAATACCTGTAACTGTAACAAAGCGTCATATTGTAATTAAATTGCCTATTGAAGCTTTGAAGGTTTTCAGATTGCTAATCACAGTTTAAGTTGGGATCGATGTATTCCAGCAATACAGCAATAAGGAAATATACATAGCCGATGTCGCAATGCCGTACTTGAGAATATCCCACCTTTTCAGGCGACTATCTAAAGTTCATAGCAAAAAATTACTCTGGCCAGGAAGATATGGTGTAGCTATTACGAATTGATTCCATATCGCCAAAAGAAAAAGCAAGCTCAGTTCGCCGACTGGGTATCAACCTCATTTTTATCTCCATTATATAACACCCTGTATCTGTTTCGGTGACCAAGCGCATCAAAGTTTGTCAAATTTGGCAGGAACTTGAATAAGCTGCAGCAGCACTTAGAATGTAAATCTTTAGTTAATCTGGGGTTTGGGAAATCGCATAGAAATTCTGATAATCACATGTTCACAATCCAATTTCTCATTTTTCCCAGCATCGCCATCAAAAATTTACGGACACGTGATTATTTATATATGTAAGATTTGAGTTTAACAAAAATTAAAATTTGCTTCCATAAATTCACCCACTGCAGTCATGTGTCCGTAAATTTTTTGATGGTGATCCTGGGGTAGTTCCAATTTCTCATCTGTTCATTATGATTCATAGCATTACCATTACCACGACCTCAGAGAACGTTGTTCAATCACTCAAATCTTCAAAGCTTTCTCATGAGAGCAAACTAGCGATAGCGCTTAATACATGGAATTCGCCTGATATTATATTTCCCAATAAGGGAGAATATCTGGCGGAATGGGTGAGTTCATCCCTAATCAAATCATGCGGAAAGAAAGAATCAAAGAGGCAAGTAATTCAACGATAAATATGACAAAACTATCGTTAGGGAACCGTACGTAATGTGAGGAGTGAGTATTTAATGTGACCATTATAATAATTTTACTGGGCACGGGTATTGTCGAATTTATCATTTCATTCGATCAATTTTCGTCCTCAACTCTGTATTGTAATTTAGTATTATTATTACGTCCGAAGTTTTACTCTGACTGCCCACCAATATCAATATATATTAATGTATATTTTGCCTATATTAGTGTCAATCAACCTGTCTATCTCAATCAAGATTATTGGCGTTTTCTTCATAGCATTCTCTCTTGCATCAATGACAGTACAATTCATAAACGTCCGACAGAGCATATGAGGGTCGTTATTTCTAAATCGCCTCTCACAATCCCACTCATATCATTAGCAGAATACGTTGCCACTGAACAACAAATTACTCATCAGGTCACTGGCACTGTGACAGTCGCAACTGAATGCTTCCGATTACTTGCCGAGTCTCAACATAGACTATTCAGACCTTCATTTGAGCATCTGACGGCTCTGTTCCTAAATGTTTGCACTTTGTATAAAAGAGAAGATATCATGACTGAAACAGACGAACATATGGAAAAGATATTAATTGAATGGTTGTTCACCGCAGCAGATTTTTACGAGAAAGCGATCATCGCAGCGACAAACGCGCGAAAGGTAATTGACGTGAATACTATTATAACCCATAATACGTACTTATAAATTACAGTGACTCACTACTTTCTTATTGACAGGTGTATGACACGGTTGTTATAAAACTTCTAAAACCGATGCTCATAGCCAATTATTCGCTGCATGTACTACGAAGTCAATCGAAAAACGCAGAAATGATCGAGGCAACAATTATGCGATTTGAAAATATTGTCGGAATTGCTATTTTTATACAGGATTTTATCAAAGAACAACTGCCAAATACCGATCAAGATGCTCCCGGAAAGGTGTCCAAAGCCAATCCTCTCACTACTAGCCTGCTCGACGTCATATCAAATATAGCCGACTCGGCTACTATTTTTGACAAAGAAGCCATTGCATGTAAGTTAGTCCTGTCTATGTATTGACAAATTATCTTTATATAGGAATGGTATATTAAACAGTTAATGATCCGTCTTTATATTGTCCTGGCTTTGGACAAGTAATGAAGTCATCTTTGGCTTAAGGGCGACATCTTTAATCCATGGGACTGGTGCTAAACCGGAAAGCAAGGCTTTTTTTTTAAACTCACTTCTTCTGTGATTTTTGTTTATTGTGTTTTCTTATATTATTCATCGTTTTCCACACGGACATTATTGCTTGTCCTTTATCTTTAACTGTAATGTCAGCTGCTCACGTATTTCTTATCTATTCTATGCATAATAGGCCTTAGCAGTCTTCCTGATCTACTTACCCGTAGTCTCTTACGCCAGCCAGCAGACCGTAATGCGGCGCGCAGTTTTGTCTTGAAATTATGGGCTAAAGTGAGCAACGCATTCAATGCTATGTTGAAAGACAATAGTGAGCTCAACGATATCATACAAGCAAAGCGACGGGTTTTTGAAACCATCAACAAGCTTTTGCGGATTTTGGAGAACGATTTGTACAGACCCGGAGACGATGCCATACATGAAGTCAAGTGTTTCCTCGAAAATCTTTCCAGACTAGTGGGAGTGAGCACAGAGAGATTAAACAAGATCCGTCATCTTCAGCGAGAACTTTTAGAATTCTTAGCGCTCGTCCTAAAGATTAACACCAAGAGTGTAGAAACACACTTGACGCAGATATGGCCGATCATCTTGATGTCTGCACAAGATGTTCGTGCGGAAGCCTCTACATTTGTACGGTTGCTTCTCACTGTTTATTCCAAGAGTCACACGTTGAACTTGTATTTGGTGAGCTTGCTCGAAGCAATTGGTACCGTGGAAGTCACAAATAATTGGATGACAGTATTAAAGAGTGTGATTTATAGCAATGAATATCTGGGCGAGTTTGCAGTATGTGTGTCAACTCAACGCGAAGATGAGGTGCTTGAACTGTTATCAGTCATGGACCAACGATTTCAGCGAGTTTACTCGGAAAATTTGGAAGCGAACAATTTAGGACTCCCGTTAGAAGGATGGAGGAACTCGGGAAATAATAAATCAGACCGTGGAAGCTCCGCTCAACTCGAATTACTGATACCAATATTCATTCCATTTTTACGCTCCATTAAGTTGGATTCATTTCACGAAGCAAAATTCGACACTATATATAGAAATTTTTTTAAAAATTATGTCTCCCCCATAATTGGGCTTGCTGATGTTGAACATTCACATATGGCTCACTTTATTTATGCTGCTCTTTCCATTCATTTGGCTCTTGCGGAAATATGTGGAACATATTGGGTCAGTTTTGCCCATGCCACTTTTCGGATAAAGAGTTGGACATTAAACGATCCTAGAGCCAAGGTTTTAACCTATCAAATCTTTATGCATCATATCAAAGTGGTAATTAATGCACACTCACACAACTTTGCCCAAGCGGATGCAAATGTCCAAATCAATTATGTGAAATCAACGTTAATCGCGGATGTACTGGAAACAATCCAGATGCCTGATCCTAAAATTACTTGGAGTGGAAAGATATGTGATATTAACGCGGATAACTACACACTCGCCGTTGCCAAGGTCTTTTTTGTTGATTGGTTGGACATTGTTTGTGATAACGGCTCAAAGGAAAGTGCTGAGCGCATAACCCGATTCATAGTTAGATGTTATATGGATAGTTACTATAATAATAACAATACTCTTGAATATACTCTGAAGACATTATGTTTGGAAATTTTTGGATCAGCTGAGTTCTATGAACTGCCTACGATTAAGAAAGTCTTTTTCGATGTATGTCTTAAGGAGATGCTATTTGTTGTACCACGGATCACGAAATCGCCATCGAGACTATTTTCTGACTTGGAACTCATACTGTCCTTGATCTCTACGTCAAAGGATCGTCGATCCATATTTAGTGACGCTGAACACTTATTTTCAGAGACTGCCAGCATAACTCCGGTTCATTGCGCTAAGATGACAGACACCAATACCGAACTTGATTCCGATGACTCGGAAGATCCGCGATTCAATCAGGAGGCGGACGGAAGATTGATAATTAGCGTTCGATTAAGAACTATTATCGATTTATTACAGTTATTTCCATTAAGTTACTTTACCAGAAGTCAAAGAGATGGACTTATGCTTACTGCAATAGTGGTTGAAAGAATGATTGAAGATGGAGGATTGGAATGTGCAAAAACAGCACTCGCATGTCGAAATATCGTTTTGAAGTTGGTCGAATATGGTACACAAAGCATATTGAGCCATTCTATGACGTATTTTAAATGGTGGATCACATCTATCACTATTAACGAACGGCGACTTTATCAAATCGCTGATGCCAGCGATAACCAAGACGCTATCACGTGTCTTCGCGATGAGTTGTTTAACGTTTCAACCAGTGTAATCTCCAAGACGACGCGCCGAATTCTTGAAAGATCGCAGGATGTTTATATGATTAGCATTATCGAATTTCTCAAGTCTTTGTCTCCAAAAATCAAATCTGATGTTATCATGGCTGAAGAGGTATCTGGAGCAGATGATATATTAGGCAACGA
>CAJVPJ010001356.1:0-10292 GCA_910592205.1 Paraglomus occultum | reverse complement strand
TTTCACTTTATTTTAATAGATGCACAGATCATTGAGATAAAAATATATTGTCAAAACTTTTCAGACACCCTACGTATTTCAAACGCAATCACAGCATTTTACAACTGAACATCGCACGATCAAGAAGTACAGATATATCGTATGACAAAAGTAGCGTATGAGAAATTTACCCCGTTGAACCGAATTTTACTGATTAAACTGAATTTCTTGGACTTCTTGCCTTATGTCCCCGGCCTCTTCGGTATAACGAGGTTTGACTGTAATATTATTGTTACGTGACAAAAATTCGTTATAGCGAGAATAGTAACAATACAAAATTCCTACGCTGAACTTCGGTAACGGTATAAAACGACTTTACTATTAAAATTCGGTATAACGAGTGAATTTTAAATATTAAAAAGCGGGAGGGGAGATGCTTACTTCGGTATAACGGTTTGACTCTATACGGTATGCTGTGTACTACAAAATAATAAAAGTCGCGTATCTCGTACTACAAGTATGTCACGTGAAACAAAATTTCTTATTATTAATTTTAACGACTTCCAAGAAGTAATAGTAACTGACAGCTCTATATGGCATCTCCCCACAATCAACTTTTACACACTCTTTCGGATGCCGCTTCCCAACAACCTGACAGAATCAAACTTGCTGAAACACGCTTGAAAGAATGGGAGACTGCACCAAAGTTTTATCCCACATTGCTGGTGAGTGCATTCATTGACTTCTAGCGAATGCGACACTTCTACACTTCAGAAGACGATTATAGACAGTAAAGTGAATCACAACAAATTCTTTTAATATTTACTTTATATTCTAAGAGAATTTTTTTCCCATACGCGTCTGCAAGTAGAGTTGTTCATTATGTTAAGTGCCTTGCAATTAGTAGTATCTGCTAATTTGTATCTGGGAAGATTTGACTGCGCTAAGTTACTAGAATTAACATCTTCTAAGCTACATTTATTTTATGCGATATCAAACAAATATATATAGCGCAAGAATGAGTTTTAAATAAAGAAACTTCCGATTCTCACTTATGAATGAAGTCTTTTCAATCTGATCTTGTGCTTCTTGATAATTTTTCCTTATATGTCCTATATATTACGTACTTGATTTAATATCAACCATCTCGATACAACACTATTATGCAGGACATCATATGCGACAGGTCAATCAATGGAAACGTTCGTCAGTTGGGGATCATCTATCTCAAGAATGGTGTCGACAAGTATTGGCGTAAAACTGCCTCGCAGTACGTGATTCGTAATAAAGTCTTCATTTACTACATGCTAATATATGCTCTTACTGACTTTGTGGGGTTTATGCTAGTGCCATTAGCCCTGATGAAAAGGCAAAAATAAGGAGCCAGTTATTGACTTTGATGGACGAGGAGCAGAAAATGGTGAGTATTGACGGGACTGCCAGTAAACGCTCGTTAAAATTGTGACTCAACCTCCAAATATCTCGCCTTTCAGCTGGCAACCCAGAATGCCCTCGTTATCGCTAAAGTTGCACGTTTCGATTATCCAAATGATTGGTGGGTACAGACTAGTGATATGTTTATTCATTACTTATCTGCATTTTTGTATCCAGACAATACCGATAACCGTAGAATAACTGTCACTCTATATCGAACGAAAAGGCCAGATCTTCTGCAAAGTCTTCTTAATGTTATTCATACCACTATGACAGCTGCAAGTGATCCGCATTCGCGGCTCCTCCAGAAGCGATCATTATTGACTTTGCACCAAGTAGTGAAAGCTCTCTGCTCTAGAACGCTTGCTTCAAATCGTAAAATGTTAGAGGAGGTAGGTAATTATATCTTTTTGATTATTATACGGGATGTTTATTAATAGCATCGTTGTTTCATTTGTCAAGATATCCCCAGAGTTACTTCGTAATGTTGCGAGTATTTATGTGGAGCATACAAATAGGTTCTTTGCTATGACGTCGAACACTTCTAATTCCATGGATCAAATGGCTGGAGAGTTGGAAGTTTCTATCTTGTGTCTGAAATCCATCAGACGTTTAATTGCGCATGGGTTCTCAGATTTCAGTAAAGTCGAAGAGACAAAGGTAAAACTATGCAAATTAGCTATTTTTCTATCGATAACTCCCGCGTCTAAAAAGCATTTCTTTGTTTTTGTATTTTTAGACCTTTTTTATACTGGGTTTGCAGCATTTGCAGAAATTCTACAATCTGAGTGCGCATTTGATTTGTAATTACTGTCAATCAAACAGCGTTTTTACCCAGAATTCACATTTATTTTATGTACAGGAAAAACAATTCAGGATACTTTGCTTCCCGTATTCGAACTAATAGACTCTCACATCAAAATGTTCGGCAAGATGTATATTGATCTCCAACGACTACAGCCCATCTCATTTTCGTTGACACCGGGTGCAGTGGAGATTGTTCAATATTACTGGCAGATAATTGTTACTGATGGTGTATCTTATGATTCTGGTAAGTTTGATTTCGGCATAATGTCCATTAGCAATATACTTGTCCCCGTTGAAAGCCTTGTTTTTTTTAAAACGAACAGAAAAAAAAAATATTTATGTCTGACTTCTATTAAGAACCGCCAACCCAACCACCGGGTCTTGAAAAGGTCGTGGTCCAAGGCTTATTACTACTCAAAGGTGTTATACGAAAGCATACTTATGGGGAGGCGAATCCCCGAGGCTTTCTCGAAAAGCTTGAGGCTGTTGAGAGGTCGACTTCGTCACGATTGGCTCAAGCACTCTCTGTAGTTGAGGGTCAGCTATTAACACCTGAATTTGTTAATTCGATCACTGAAAATATAATTTCGAAATTTTTGATTCTGAGAAACGAAGATTTAAATATGTGGGAAGATGATCCAGAAGGATGGATTAATTATGATGAAACCGATCATTGGGAATATCATGTGCGGGTCGGTAGTAATCAATGAGACGGAAGAGAGTTTGAGCGATTTCGAATTGTACGATTAACTATTGGCGATTTTATTGTTAATTAATATAGCCGTGCGCGGAAAGAGTGGCTATGGAATTATTTGCTCAGTTTCGTGCAGCACTATCACCGCTGATCTTAAAATTACTAGAGAGTGCGGCTTGTATGTCTTACTGAATATATAATCTGCACATAGTATATCTAATACCATATATTAACCCATAAATTTCTTGCGCATGTAGCTGCTTCCGATCCATCAAGTTTATTATTGAAAGATGCAGTGTATTCTGCAGTGGGTCTTGGCGCCCATGAACTATACGACGCTCTGGATTTTGACTCTCTGCTTGTCAATCATCTAGTAATGGAAGCTGTAAATGCGGATCAGAGGTATGATGATAATTAGTACGCACTAGTTTTATTCGAACGCGGATCTAAATATGGATATATTCTTTCATCAGTTTTAAAATTATTCGCCGTCGCATAGCGTGGTTGATAGGTCATTGGGTCAGCGTGAAAATCTCAAAGGACGTAAGACCAAAAGTATATGAAGTTATGCTGCATCTAATGCGTCCAAACGAGGACTTAGTAGTTCGACTGACATCAGCAATCCAGCTCGCAAATTATATCCTTTCATGTTCCGATTTAGTCACAAGCGTGTTATAAGTTTCACGAATACGAATTGAACTTAACTTAGCTTTTGATGTACACGTGTAGATGAGTGGGATTTTGAGGCTGATCAATTTGCACCATATCTCGACCGTTCCATTGCATTACTTTCGCAGCTCATTGGCGGAGTTGAACATTTCGAGACTAGGGTTAAGATTCTGAACACTTTGTCACTAATAGTAGAGCGAATGGAGGATCAGGTAAACTGAGCGATGAACTCTAACATACTGGTTTCTTCTTCTTCTTTTCTTAACATTGGCATTCTTTGACACCACAGATAGCACCGTATGCGCAAAGAATCGCAAGTTTGTTGCCACCTTTGTGGGAAGCTGCAGTAGACGAGCATTTATTCAAACCAGCTATTCTAGTGACACTGACAAAACTAGTTGGAGTAAGTTCAGTTTCTATACGTACTCTAGTATCTAGTGATATTTTGTAAATCTAATATTGTATCACTGTTGTTAAACCTGCAGTCGTTAAAAGAACAATCAGAGAATCTTCATGAGCTTATCGTACTGCTCGTTAACTATAGCGTTAATCCCAATTCGGTATTTTTTGACGATTCTGTTCTTGCTTGTCTGTTGTTGATATTTACAATTGTTGTTTATTTTTGGCTAGGAAGAACATGTATATTTACTGGATGATGCCCTAGATCTTTGGTATGTAACTGTCCAATGCGCACCAAATTCCACACCCTTGCTCCTTAGTCTTGTTCCTGCTTCTGTGGCTTTGTTGGAGTTTGGCTCCGATTCTTTGAAAAAAGTGCTCAAAATACTTGAGAGCTACCTCGTAATGGCTCCAGAAATGGTTATGCAGGTATAGCTTTTCGATACACAATTTATAAATGATGTAGCTTCTAATACTAAATTCAGTTTACATAATATTACGCGCAGTCATTTGCGCATCAAATAATGGATGCTTTTACCCGACTACTTGGAGATCTAAAACCTCAGGCATGTTCGGCTATCATTCAACTAATAGAGGTTATCCTTCAGTCATGTCCAATACAATTATGTGAGGAACATCTGATGAATACGGGATTACTTTGGAAATTGCTAAGCACAATTCTTGCGCAAGAGGTATGACGTATTATAAAACAAAAGTGACACATATTTCTTTCTTGCTAACGTTCTATGCGTTAACATAATATGTAGGAGCAATACTATATATTGGTCAATTATCTCAAAGTCTTTGCGAGGATTGTGATCAGTGATCCAGTATTTTTCCTACGCTTTGTCGAAATATCCGGACAACAGAGTAACCCACCACGAACAGATCTGTTAGATGAACTATTTGGTTTCTGGTTAGATTTGGTAGTTGTATAAATAAAATCGTTGTCTACACCGTGATTGGTCGAATGATCACTCTAAATACAATATTTATAGTTTGATAATGTAGGTCACGCGAAAGATCGTAAACTGCATGCTATGGCTTTCACTGCACTCTTAGCAACGTCGAATTCTGTTATTCTGAATCGACTATCACAAATAATGGGGGTTTGGAGTGATGTGTTGAGTGAAGTGAGAGAGAATGGAGGTGGAGAGTAAGTCCATTTTATTTTTCAGTTTTACATGGAGCATCTCCTAAATAGCTTTATCTTACTATTGTTATATGTTATGGGTCAAGTGCGCTTATATACTGGAGAGAAGAGTCAAAAAATGACGATGATGAATCTGCCGATAGCAAAAGGAAACGAATGGTAATGAATTCAGTACTTTTCATTTTGGCAAAGCTTAATGCATCAAATGCTCATACAATAAATTTTATTGTTCAGTTGCTCCAAAGGGATCCTATCCATACAACCAATTTCATTCAGTACATCCAAATGAAATTCTCAGAAAGTGAACAACTTAATGGTGGCGCCGAAACCTTCCAAAGAGAGTATGTCTCTAGAGTTGACAGTACTTTATTAGATCAGGTTAATAGTTTGATGAGAATTTGAAATGATTATGGCACAGGAGAGATAAGCCGACTTCCCATTATAATAGCTCCTCCTCTTAATTAAGGACTTATTCTTATAATATTCAAATCGCCTAATTTGTCTATTCCCACTAACAATTGGCTTCATCCAAGTATTCTCATTTCCATCCCCAATAAATTATTGGCAAACACAAGAAATTCCCAGCTTGTCTATTTCTTGTCCTTCTTTCCAGCACTAGCCTTCGTTTTCTGTGTACCACGGACTTTCTTTGCACGATTTTTCCTTTCCTTGCGTTGTTTACGAGCTGTCTTGATAGCTTCAGCAAGACCATGCTAAATTTTCATAATAAGAAAGAACATAAAGTACAAACTTTTCATAAGTAAACACGAGCTATGTGCATGGAGTGTTTTGGTTAATCGGATATACCATACTAAGATCCGATTTCGCTCCAAAGACACGAATCATTCTTTAATTCGTGGGTTCAAGACCTCTACCCGCACGGATTTGAAATTTTTAACACATTACCCTGACTAAGCGATATTTCGGTTCAAATTTCTTTGCAGCCTCCAAAGAGTCATAGATCAGCCCAAATCCTGTCATGCGACCACCGCCAAAAGCAATCCGGAAGCCAAACACAAAGATGACATCTTTGTCTACTTTATACATTTTCGCCAATTTCTCTCTTATAACTTCTTTAGATACGCTAGCACCAAACGATTGTACATCAACTATCATTTGCTTTCGCTGAAGCAAGCGGTTTGTGAGGAATTTACGGGTTCGAACCGTTATCGTTGTTGCTTGGTCAGCCTGGCATTGAGAGAAACAGAATCAGCAATCGGAAATGCATCTATAAAAAATTAAATCATCCATCGCGAAAATATGTAGAATAACTGACCATATCGAGTATTGGTGATCGCTTCTGTCCGATATGTACGTTAAACCGGAAGAAGATGGGAAGAGGAAGAAAGGTATTGAAATTTTTCAAAGTCTAATATTTTGGAATCAGGTGACACGTGAGTGGGAATTACATTTCGTATCCGTGTAACTTCAATTCTCGCGAATTTTTTTAATATTCCCATTTTAATTAGTAATGCCATGCTGGAAGACATTCTAACACTAACAGGTTTTAAATAAGGACGCTGGAAATGCAGGATAGTTATATGCTTCTTATATACACGATCAATTATCGCAGCCAGAATATATAGTGTTGCTGAGAACTAGCGGTAAAGCCTTCAATGCGTAAATGTCGTTGGAATACGTTATGAGACAGGAAATGAGCAGAGTTTAGTGCGCTTTGCCTCTGATCCTATCAAAGTCTAAACTAAGTGGAAATTCTATAATTACTACGGATTGTAGATGAAAACGATCACTTGAGCACGTCAATTTTTAAAGTGAATGTTCTCTATTTTGCATGTAAAAATGATTGTCTATATAAATTTAAAAGCTCCACACTAACAAAAGTTTGCTTTGAAAATTAGCTATTACAAAGACTTTCCTACATCATATGTTAATAGAAGCCAAGCGTTATCTTCGAAACCGTGAGTCGAATAACATACAGAAAGCATAAAATTTCTACCAGACTATAAATATGCCAATCTTAATTCATGAATCGCATTGCTTTCCACATTACTACTCGCCAATGCATGCCAAACCCATTATTTCCCCGCCATTACTCGATCCTGCTCATTTGCTCTCTCACACAATCCTTAAGATATTTTAGCCTCTCAATCCAATTCTGTTATTCTCGGGCCAACCCTTCTCTGTAATTTCATTGTCCTCTAATTGATCTTGCGCACTGACCACTCGTAAGATTGACTTTTTGCTTGATTCTTGCATCTCGCCCGCGATGATCAGTTCGTCCAAGATGAAGTACGCCTATGCAGAATACGTTAATTAGCCACTTAACCCACTGCGGAACAAGGGACAAATGACAGCAAGGATTATCGTAAATACCTTTTGGAAATTGAAGATTAAATCTAACTCGCATACCTAGCGATAGAACAAGCTTATATTATTGAAAGCAAACGATGAAACTATCCTTGTCCTGATAAGACTTACGTTCCCAAAATATCGGTCTAACACTTCGACATATCGGTGAATAATTTCCAGTGTTATAAGTTCATTATCATCTGCGGAGATTCCGACTACAAAAAATAACGAAGCATATCTTATAGGCGTATAAAATATAACGATCTCGTTGAGACTTCGGTGATGGATCATAACATATTAAGGAATGCAATAACAAGACGTACTACCTTCGGTAAACTATCTTCTCGTCTGATTAAATTGATTCGGATAATCAAGTAGTAATTAGCATCTATTCGTCATTCATTCAATCGTATAAAAATGTTCTCTGCAATACCCTCTCCCCTATTACCTTTATATTCTAGAAAATTACACATCTTCGTTCTTCTCGCAAGCACCATTGTCGTAACTTCTTTTACAATCTTTGTTTTCTCTTTGGGTGATAGTGTATTAAACCATTTTGCAAGTCTGACTTTGCCTTGCCGAGATATCAGTAAAACATACTGCATCTACCGAGAATGGATAGGTTACAGTTAATATTGCATAAAATTATGTGTATATTATAGTATATAATATTCAAGTTACGTACTCCCATTATGTGTATCTGTTGAGAATTGATGAGAATGCAAATTAGTTGACTGTAACAAGAGAATGATTTCAGCTGTGGTGTTTGTGTTACTGAAAGAACTATATTTAGCCATTCAAGTTGGATCTACAGTATATATACCTTTACCCATGCCTCACAAGCGTAAGAAAGTAGCAGAAAGACTTGCCCGGCGGAGGTTCTGCTCTATCGAATTACCTTGATTTAATCTGCACATAAGTTTTGCTAATTGCTTATGATTGCATATTTGCAGCTATGACGAGGATCCTAATAAGAACAAGACATCAGACACTCCAAAACGGTTTGAACGACTACTCGAATTTAAAGGAAGAGTCGAACAAGGGACAAAAAGAAAGAGGCTGTCGTCGCAAGAAGAGCCTAATAAGAAGCGTGTAAGTACAAGCATTAAGTTCGTTTCGTCACACATTGTGGAAACTTATTTGGATACGGAAATTCTTTAAGAAAGCTATTCAAAGGCTACCAGATGAACGTTTAAAAAACTATAATAGGCAAGTTTACTGTGGTCCATAGTCTTATGGTGACGACAAAAGAGTCTTCTGCTTACCCATCACTTTTATACAGGAGGGTTGATAATGAAATGCAGTCGGATATACTTCACTCGATAAAGAATGCGACATCAAACAGCAAAAGCAAACGGTAGATGCTTCACAATGTTAGCGATTTACGGATTACGCAAAGTCTTACAATTAATTGTCATTTTTAGCTATCGAGAGAAGTTAAAACAAAAAAAGCTACAAAAAATGGCCGAAATAAAAGAAGAAATTGAAGCAAAAGATTTTGATAAAATCAAAGATAACATAAAGTTTGGCGAAGTCGTACAATCACCACCTTCTCTAAAAATATTGCCAAAGGCGAGAGAGCTTAAGCATCAGGTTTGTGTCTTATCTCAACATCAAATTAAGCCATAGAAGTAGATTATATTAGAGAGAATCTACACTATCAGGAGTTTCTTTTAATTCTCGAAACAACATGGAAACACATTTCCAGTCTCGGATTTTACTGAATTAAAACAAATCTGTATTATTTATACTTCAGAATATAATATCTACGCCAATCACAACTAAAATTACTACAGAAGTACAAGTAGATGGCGAGTGGAAGGGTCAAAAATCACACCAAAACGTGAACGCTGCGATAAGACGAATGCTTGAGAATGAAAGAGAGAAAGTAGTAGCACATTACAGAATGATAAGAGAAAAACAAAGAACACCAAACGCTCCATGAATAAACTTATTATTATGTAACCCCAAGCCTGCACGCGTCTCCTGCTGTTCCTTTTCTAATTTTGGCCAATGTTTGAAATAAAGTTGTATAACCTTTACCAGATATGGCATTCTATCATTATAGAAAACAAGGATAACGAGACCAGCAAGAGAATAACTCATTCAATTACCTTTATGCATCCTTTTGCTTTCGCCTTGATACGCGTTCAATTAATTATATTTCATAATTCTCTCGATAGTATTTACCTTAAGCAGTAATTAGATAAATAAAACTTTTGGTTTCAGGTCTAAGAGAAAAGTCTATTCTTTACCAATAAAAAAAATATTGGGCACTTCGAATTTATCACGTTGATGTAAAAAAGAAGACTGTCATGGAAACGCGAATGTAAAAATTTACTGAAGTTTATATATTATAATTACCAAGTCCTGGTAGCGACAATTTCTTCCAATTGAGCTCTGGGTCAATTCGGATGCGTGCAATGTCAATTTGATTATATAACTAGTACAAGCAACTTGTATGTCTTTACTTGGTTGCAGTTTTGGAAAAACTAATGTATTATCATTAATATTATAAAAATGGAAATTGCCAGTATCATCCGTTCAATCGATACTACTGTATAGTTTTGGTAGGATCGAAGACTAGATTACAAATTGGGAAGTCGGATGGCTTCAATCAGACTCAGATAGACATTGCTAGATAACATCATTTCATCATTGTCTAATCCGTATCTAACAAGATAGCTCCATCCAGCAAAGCCCGGAGAAAAATCCCACGGGCGCCATCTACATCTCTATCTATCCGAAGTTGACATTCACTGCATTCAAATATTTTTTTTCCTCCCAAATTCTGATTTATCCACCCACAACGACTACATGTCTTGCTTGTATATGCCTCTCCAACTA
>CAJVPJ010001355.1:0-10302 GCA_910592205.1 Paraglomus occultum | reverse complement strand
TTTGCGCATCTGCAGAGGTACGTCCTTGGTCAATCAGCGTGCGTATAAGTTTAGGAATACTGCCTTGGTTTACAGTGCTGCTGTTCGGCGTAAATACACGGTTGATGGAAGTCGAGCTTTCGGATTCCTACATTAGAATGTAAACGTTAATGCTTAATGTTAGAGTAAATACAATGGAGATAATGTTTTGTTCAATACCTCGTATGCCATTTTGCGAAAAAGACTTTATCAGCCGAAGACAGCGGATATAAGTGCTCATTATCCTATTGGTTACTCAATATTTGTGACAAGTACCACAAGGTCATTGTGCATACTGCGTTTGTTACGAAACCGCTGTCGGTTTATTTATTTTATAATGTTGGTATTTGCTGGTATTCTTGCAACTCATGCATTATAGTTAGGAGATTTGACAATGGTCTACGTGTCGATTTATAGAAAATGTGGTACTTTGATAGATACATACCGCGTATTGCACAAAATGGATCATCGTTATTTTTAACAATGTTATAACAGAATTTCAAGTGTGCCCGGTTTCGTCGGGCAGGCTTGTTAACACAAATATCTACCTATTAATCAATAGCTTGATTAATTTTATCGGCGATAACCTGACAAGTTGGTTTATCAGTGTATAAGTTTAGATGTAGTAATAGTACGTTCAGATACTAAAGGCAGAGGTTAGCTTGTGTGGCAATCAATTAATTGTAGAGCTTACTGTGTTGCACACAATTGCTAAGGTCGGCAAGTTAGCTATGTGTGGTGATCAATTGTACATAACAACTGTCCGTAATTAATTGTATTCGTCATCGGTATTGGTTATTCAAATTTCCATTATCGACAGCTGCGTCACGTGTACCCAGAGACGTCAACTCTAATTCTAGTTGCGCTCGAAAATGTCAACAGGAAAAGGGGCGGATAAGACATCAGTTAGTATCAATATCGAAAACGTATCGTCAGGGAATAGTTTGCAGCACAAGTATGCCTGCTGAGTTAATAGTGTACATGTAGTAGTATAAGTAGAGTGTAATTCATAAGTGTAACAAATCATCCCGGTCGGGGAATATATTAATTTTTTTTGTAGTGATAAAAAATTTTATTACAATAAATCAGTCATCTTTCTGATTACCAATTGAATCAATAACGTGGGCAATATTTAATATGTAAGTGGATAGAAAGTTTTTAAACGTTCATATATTTAATTACTTCAGGATCAGTTTTGAAAGCATCTCTGTGGAGACTCGTGATCTGGATGTGCTTCCACTCAGGACATTTGCTTAAAGCAACATATCGTTAAAGTCACAAAAGGGAAGGCAGTCTGTACTCACGCATCACTGCATTAATGTATAAAAGTTTTTCATGAAAATACGTATCCCCTGTTCGTATATAAGTTGGCAGCGTAGTGGTTTCGATTCATTAATTATGGGTTTTCCCGATAGATACTGCGAGTAATGAATTCAGATGCTTTTGGAAGTCGATGTGTTTTATTACTTAGGTTTTGACGCTAAACACGCATTGTATTTTGGTAGTTTCGTAGTTTTTCTAACCATAAATATAAATATGAGGGCCAATAAGGATGTAGTCGAAAGCGAGAGTCAATGCATAGATGACAATGTTTTATGTATTTGTCATAAGTTTTTTCCGATATTAAATTGACATTGGAAAATTTTTATACTGTTCATAATAATGCCCTTTTCCATCAGGAATAAATCAGGAAATAGAAGTGGGTCAAGATTGACATCGTTGAATGAGAGTGAAAGCGTTGTTTTTGATGTCTTCACAAATCCAGCCACTAGGTGAGTATTATGAAAGTTCTCATTGTGAATTTCAACTGGGAAGCAGTAGTTGGCACTACGATATCACGTTCTTGGAATAGTGCGTGTTGTGCAGTCGGAAATTTTAGAGTACTAATACATGAATGATTAGTCACTGCAGTTGAAGTAGCCTAAGATATAATCCTAGAAAATGAATTTGTATTGGAGTCCGTAATACTGTTGAGTGGGCTCGTCAATTCGCTCATAACGTTTTGGTAAATTGTATGGTTAAAATCGATGTATTCTGAATTTGCGTTGGGGACATTTTGGAACAAGAGATAATAATGTTGAGATTGGAAAGAGATTATATAAATTTGTTTTTTAAAAATCAAGATAAAATTTCTCTTTGAATAGTTTATTTCGAAGTGTAAAGTAAAATGGGATATTGTGACTTCTCAATTTAATTTGGCGTATGGCGGCGCACGTGTGTTTAAAAATACGTTTAGTTAAAATTAATTAATTATCCAAAATAATGATTGGTGTTAGTCATTAGCCGTAGTAGATAATGGTGTCGGGCTAAATAATTTTTCTTGGCGTGCGCATCAGCCGTAGTACATGGAAATATTATTGGTTCGACTTTCTCCGCCCAAAACTTTTTCTGAAAACTATATAAACAACCTTTGTCCTTATTCAAATTCCTTAATTTGAAGTTGAATTTGAATTTGAAAAGTACAATTGATGTAAAAACAGACGCTTATTTGCGGTAATATGCTAACTGAATTTGTATATTAATATACCATATTTGGAACCTTTTTGTGACGCAATTGTCAGGTTATTGCCAATGGAATTAACAAGTCAGCTGATTGAGTATGTTATTGTATTTGTGTTAATGAGACAGAAAATTAATTCCAATGCCCAGACCCTTATCGCTAGAAATTATAAACAGTTAGCTAACTGGAACTCTGAAACTCGTCAAAATGGAACAGTCATTACGACTCAAGGCGGTTTTAATTTCACACGTTGGAATAATGAGAACGATTTGAGCACCAGACATTTTGTTTACGCCAAGACAAGCGACCCGTAACGTGGACACGTTACAAATCGAGTCTTTCGAGGTCAACCCTTCATCCCGAATGTTTATTTTTGAAATTTATAATATTCAAAGTGATGCAGAACTACGAGCATGTGATAATAATTTAGAAATAAATTGTTTACACCAAGGAAACATCTATGAAACTGGGATTTTTGATTAGCATCGCCCAGATAATACCGGTCAAGTGTGTATGTGGAAAAATATCCATTTATGGAGACAGTATAAAAATAATACTGTACCCATTATAAGCACGGATGGAGAACATAAACACCAGGGTTAATAGTCGGGAGATTCTTCCAGGTTTCGTTTTGGATGTCGATATGATTATAACAATTGCTCCACAGGTATATTATATTTATTTTATTGGGATTTTATTACTTATCGGGAACGGTCAGAAAGTTCAGCTGAAAAAGATTTCCAATGACCGACTTGCAATTTCGTGCTGTCACGTTTTTCTTCAGCATTTTCGGAATAAACAATGTACCTAAACTTGCTCAATAGCCTGTACATCTCTCACATATTTTTTTCTAATGCGCAATAATTTGATCATTGTAAAACGTATTTGCAGAGTTTACTTTATCCAATTTTATATTATTGTTTGCACATTTTATTTTTCTGAATGTTTCGAACAAATTTTCTGAGAGCGACTGAAATTGGCATTAGCACTATACATGGCCGTTTTTCCTAATTACTACGCTCATCAAGGTGTTGAAATTTAATACACAGCGGAAGCTTATTATGTAAGAAGAATAAAGTAATCAGATTTTTTTTTCCTTTTTTCTTAGTTGTTGCAAAGTCAGACAATCTTTTGCGAAAAATAATTTTTGATCTGTTGGAGCTAATGTAATACTGTAATATAGACTATAGCGGCAAACCATCTCATCTGAATGTAATTTTTTCCATAGCGTTATAATGAGTGGTGGCATTATTTAGTTGTTTTGTTCTCCCCGAGACGATGAGGGAGAAACGTTTCATACGATCATACCATATTCTTTGTTAATTTTTGACATAATCGTCACAGTACACCAGTACCGGAACCTCCGTAGTTAAGAAGATACTCCGAATGCTATAGAATCGCAACAGACTGATAAAAAAATTACCAACTACAAAGCTATTACATGGCTGCTGAGAGAATCTTTTACTATTAAATCTGCACTGCGTGTCGAATGCTCTGATGCAGTCTCGTGTGGGGTTGTATGCGGATGTGGGCTAGCAACAGTAACTAAATCTACTTGGATTGTATTGAGGATAGAAGAAAATATGCATGTATGTACATTTATATGGTCTGTTTACTCATTTGATATTGAATTGAGTTCGTTCGATAGGCACACATATGCCGAGCTAAACCATTTACTTATACGTATTTTTATTGAATGTTGCATGAAGGAAAGACGACAAATTCTATTGCGAGTCTCATGTTACGTGAAAATTCCGGCACTCGTATTAAATTGAAGGTTGTGATTGCGGACGCAGAATAAGATTTAGGACTTCTGCAACAGATCGAGCAACAACGTGAACGATAAAAAATGATAGCAAAGTGTATTTAAGATAAAACGAAAATAAAATTTCGCATCTGCGTCCAATATTTAAAAATATTTATTGTTATATTAGTGGGAATGCATAAACTACTCAGTTTATAAATAATAGTGTTATACTATTCACTAGACATTCAATCAACGCTTTGTATTAGATCAAAATAAAGAAAAGTTCAACCGCAAAACAAATACTCAACTTTGTGTCCACTCATTTGAAAATCATTTTGAGAAATTTCTCTTGACCGATATATGGCATGTGTAATATCGGGGTAGCAATATTGCTTATAATCAATCATTCTGACACCGGTTGAAAATGTCTCAATTTTCAAGTTACGTTCCATAGTATTTAACTGCTCCTCCGAATATAAACAAACCCAATAAAGACGTACATCGGACTAAAACAGAGTTAGAATAAATGAATACATTTACACCAAGTCAATAACCAAGTCAAAATTTACCTTACTGATAGAAACCTCTATAAAAATGTCATCTTCAGACGAAATATTAACTGGACATGGCAAAATGTATTCAGACTCGTCATAGTAGTTACGTTCAATGTCTGTCTGACATTGTATTTCTTCAGTTGAAGTTTTTACCTATAATGAAATGTTTATTTTAATCATAAATTGAGACTATATCAAACAATTCTTATATGATACTACAATTGTTACCATCATGGAGTTCCGGTAATTCCTCAACAAAATGCTGAGTTTGTATTTATTTGGGGGTACTCGGAATATTGGTATTGTTACCTAACGTATTTGCTTATTAGTTAATACTCACTATAGCAAAACATTAGAATTATTGTAAACCTTACTTTGTTACGTCCATAGAGGTAAACATATCCCTCATGACTATTAATATTAATATTAATAGTAAACATCAGTATTTAATAATAATACAGTCTCTGTGTACCAAACAGTATTATAATCACTTACTCGTAGCATTCACTGATGTCTTCAATATGACTTTCATGCACAAAATGTGCTTTTAAATAAGCTTATAACAACAATAAAATAAAGTAATTTAGTATGTACAAGTACAATATACAATCAAGTACAATCACTTACTTTTGTGCATATAGTATATTTTTTCAAAAAACGCGTCTATACGCCGGTAATTATACCAAGTATTGTTGTACTTGTAATACCAGGCTGCAGCAATCTTGTGCCAGCTAGCATAATCATCAGTTCCATACTGATTGCTGCACAGTGAATGCCATTGATTGATGTTATCTAACCTATATATTGCTTGATGCAGACAACTATCCACAAGAACTTTAAACCATTTCACATCAAAGTGCTCAAGTTTGTCTACAAATTCACAAACTATGTCATATGCCTTTGTTTGCATATCTAGATGCCCAATGCGTTCAATATCTTGTTCAGCCTCTTTTCTGTCCTCCAAACTTATATGTGCCATTAACCTCAAATACCAAGCATCATTGTAAACCTTGTTTATTCCAATTGCTGTCTCAATATCAAACAGGGCCTTTTCAAAACTTTTCATATCCAACTTGACTTTTGCTCTATTACACAGTTCCACATAATCTGTGGGGTCCAATTGTAATATTTGTGTATAGACATTCAAAGCCTTTTTTAACTTATTCTTTTCATATGCAGTTTCAGCTTTTTGAAGTAATTTGTCTACATTTGGTGGTTTTAATGGTTTCCAAATTGAACGCCTACTCAATGTAGATTCAGCATCATACTTTTTCGTTCTGCTCTTTCTTTTTTGCTTTTTAAGGTCATCCAACTCATCAAATATTTTTGAATCTGTATTAAAATTGCTTTCCATATTAGCATTATCAGTATTTTGATGATAATAATCAGTGTCTGCAATATAATGCTGAACATTGTTGTAGATTGTCTGTTGAGGCAAATAAAACACTTTATCCTTTTTAATTTCACACCTGCAATAAGGACACTCTAGATTAGTCAATGACAAGAGGGCCTTTGAGCTAATAATATGTTGACAGTTGAGTTGGAAGAAATCACCCACGGTTTCACAAACAATAGTGCATGTTAAATCTTCTGCAATATAGTCAATTGCGTTTTTCTCAACACCTTTGCCTTTTTTGTCAAGTTGTTTCCTGTTTTGATTGCTTGCCATTGAGTGCTTCAAAACCATCTTTGATTCAACTCCTAACTTTTCTTTCAGATAATAGTACATGCTAACCAATCTTGGTATAAATTTCTCATCACTACTAGAAATATCATCAGGAGTTGTAACAAATAATTCACTATTTTTGATTTCAAGACTCAATAACACTTCAATGGATTTAAATTGAATAAATTCAGTAATAGCATTATTCAAAGAATCTAATGCAATGTAATAACAAATAGCCTGAGTAGTTGTAGAATATGTTTTCTGTACAAATTGCTGGATAATATCCAAAATGCCAAACCAGAGTTCATCACTAACATCTTGGTTCTCTGCTGCATTTTGAGCATAACATAAACTAATATGATACCAGAGATACTCAAGAAGCACTCTTTCTTTAAAGCTTACTGAAATATTGGATTCTTTTTGTTGACACCATTTATCAAGGCTATCTTGTAATATCATTAGCTGTCTCCAGGTTGCATACCATGGTTTGCCTAATGGTTCAATATGGAATGCTTCTTTGAAATACTTCCAGGATCTCCCTATGTCAAAACCACCAAGAGGAACTTCAACTCCTGTAATCAATTTAATACCAACTTTGGCTATTCCAGGAACAGCAGCAAGTAGGCCTTTCAATACTGTAATGGCCCGATCAACATTTGTCTGATACTGGTTTTCAACACTGCAAACTGTATTTAATGTATTTTTTATGAGTTTGAGAAGATATCTGCTATTGTAATTGCATTTGAATATGTTGGCAGTTTTGTGTAATTCATTAGATCTTACAAGATCAGTTTTCCAAGTTTCTTCTCCACTCTGCATAATCTTTGAATGTACATTCTTATACTTGGAAGTGGCCTGTCTAATACCGTCAATAAAAGGCTGTGTAAATTGACACCTACTTTGACACATCAGCTCCAGGATAGTAATAATAATACGTAATTGCCATTCCAATTTAATAGCTGTTTCTCCCGAGAAAACTTCATCAAGCCCTTGAGAACGAAGACTTTTTACAGCTATATCTAATATTTCCACTGACACAGAATCTCCATTATGTTCAAGAATGTATTTGAGCGTGTAAATATTTCGAGAATATTGCAAGTCCATCAACAATTCTTTTATTTGTTCATCTGCTGACATAAGCCCTTGTTCCATTAATTGAAGTATAACTTTCGGAAAACTGCCTTGGTTTACGGTGTTACTCATCAAAGATGTCGTTGAAGGAGCGTTTGTGAGAATGTTGCCTGGTACATTGTCGACTGTCGGGCTAAAACTCATTGAGTAAGATGTAAAGGGAATCGAGCTTCCAGTTTCCTACAAAATAGCATGCATGCATGTATTAAGAAGTAGGTTAATGTAGCGTTTTAGCATACATATTAAAATGTTTACTCCCTCTACCTCATATCCAGCCATCGTGAAGAGCGGAGCGGTTAGTGCCAGGCGACGACAATTCTCACTGCTTGTTTTCTATTGGCTAAAAATTCGCTGTGTGACATCACATAGTAAACATGGTATACTCGCACATAACGCCAAAAAGTTACAATAAGGAAAGGCTGTAACAGTTTAGTGTTGCCGTCGTAATCTTGATTATCAATATAGTGCTGTATGTCTTCAGTTACACAATTTGATCTCGAGATCTTATGTGTGCAGTTCCCAATAACGTAATGTACGCACCAATTTTCTATTTGTTCACCAGTATAACGTCGGGTTCAAGCATACACATCTTGGAAGAATCGTTCAATTGCACGTTCCCAAGTATTTTTATTATCACCTATTCTTTCCTGCGGCCATGCATGCATATTGCTCTTCGGAATATTGGAGTCGACCTGAGCTGAAGAATGCCGATATTAAATAACAAACATCTCTTTTGTCCTTGATTATCAGTCACTCGACGACGACATTGCGATTACGCTTTCCAAACTGGCTGCTGTTTTAACGAGGTAAATAAATACGTAATCAGAAGCAACATCAGGCTCCATATTCCCTTTTACTTTTGGTTCGCCGCTCGCTTCAAACATTGTCACAACCAATTACGTTATACTTGACTTTTCCCTTTTTGTAACTTATTTCAATTTTGTCAGCAGATCGCCCAAACACCCGCCGATGATAACATTTTTCCGAGCCTCGTATTTCAAAATACTTTACGGTCTTTTTCTATAGATGTTATAACTTGCGGATCTCGAGTAAGTTATGCCATATCCCTTGGTTTATGAACATTGTTATTTTCTAGCTGTTACTACCCTGTTTAATGCGGTTGTTAGAAGAGTTGTATTGTCTTTTTGGCGAACTTTTGGATTATAATCATGATTACGTTATTTGGCCCTTTGGATTATTATTTTCAATGTTGGTGATACCTTCGGCGGATGTGATTGCAAAAGGAATTGTTCGCAAGTGACTAGACACATTGATGATCTCGATTCGGCTCGTTGCATTGCAAAAACATTATGGTTATTAAGACTTCGAAACGGCAGAGGCGAAAGAGTAGTTGGCGGTGAGATATGTTGGAGCGGGAATTTGTTTTTTACAACTGTAGAGTTATTTGGTTGATGTAATATTATTTTTTTAAGTCGGACACAGGAAAAAGTTTTCGAACCCCTAGCAACAGTTTAAGGGATTAATTAAATAATTCAAATGTATATTTTACAAGAGGGGAACCATGAATTACGTGAGGTCGAACTTTATCGAGCATCCTTAACAAGTTCGGCATCAAAAGAACTCTTGACATATTGCCGAAGATGAAAACCTATTCAAGGACGGTATTGGATGGTTCGGCAATTCGGGCGATTTACGCACAACACCCTTGAACGTCTAGTCTCGAGTGCACAAATCGCTCGGAAGGCGAGACGTATATATGAAAATTAAGTTTTTTTGGTAAGGAAAAGTACAAATTTGCCGACAGGTCCGAGCGAATGGGTAGATGGTAAGACTTCTAAAAATTCCCTCTGATAACTGTTTCTTTATTAATCTCTCACTGCTTGAAACACATTGTTTTCTCGCTTGGATAGATTGCAACGGTCAGGATCAATATAATTTAAATAGAACTACAGCTCGTCTTAGAGGCTCTGCTTCGAGTTTGGCATAAAGACATTCCATGAACTAGAGGCCCAAAACAGTAGTAATCATCAAACCAGCCCAAGGAGGATGTCAGAATACGATAGACGGTTTTCGTGTTCATACTGTCTGATAATTTTGGGATTAGCGGTTCCAGAGAGGTATTGCGGCGACTCGAAAGTTATATATAGCCGATTTTCAGAAGTTTACTGTTGAAAAGAATGAAGTATTTCTGCTGATACGAAAGGTGGGAGTAAAAAGTGTAATTACGGATGAGGACTACAATGTATATGTGGATAATAAGTTACACTATATAAATTTTACGTCCGTCTGCTGCCAACGCCGCCGTTTAATTAATTTCACGCATTCAACGTTATTGACAGGTAAATGGAAAAATTGTTAATCGAATTCATTGTAACGGACACGATTTTAACGTGCAAATCTTAAAAAATTAATGTTAGCAGATTATTGTGTATCTCTTCATGTAATTTGTCATATATAATATAGGGAAAATCTCGACCCTTATACGATCGGACTTGACCTGTCGTATTCATGTTCATTACCCTTATACGCTTTTCAATTGCGGCTATTTATCTTAAGCAACTTTGAAACATTTTGCATTTGTTTGACATTTATTTTTGAAGTAACATCAGCTTACTTTACAATTTCGCAATATATTGCCATTGATTATCACTACAGTGAGAACTCTATAAGTGCACCCTCTATAAGTGCACACCCTCCTCATATGCACACTGTGGTCCGGTCCCAA
>CAJVPJ010001354.1:0-10319 GCA_910592205.1 Paraglomus occultum | reverse complement strand
TTTTGTGACACAATCAGCTGCCGCTAGAACATATTAGGTCACTGCTAGTACGCGTAGAATCTCGCATTATTGTTTTTTGTTACTTTGAGCCAAAAATATATTGATCAATAAAGCATACTACCTTCGCAAATGAAAGAAAACTCTATAAAATTCAACCGTGAGGCAGCTAAGACGTTATGAAAGCAAGCTACCGAAGCCCAACAGAAATTTCCCGGAAAACCAACGTTCCTCTTCGCTCCTGTGAACGATACACAGCCCAGCTGCGTAAAAATGGCAAAATTTCGGACATTCATTGCTCTGGTCGCCCTCGTAAAATTACTCCTCATGCGACGCCAGATTGGCAGAATCGTAAATTTGAACCATTTTGTCACAGCAGCTGAAATTAAGGCTCGATTCGAAGAAACACCCAGATTTGGAGGTTGGTGAAACGACTATCCGTGACGAGCTTTCCAGGCTTGGCTATAATGCTACTTTGCCAAGGCGTGTCCCACTTTTTACTGAACAAGCCAAGCAAAACCGGTTAGAATGGGCACATAACCACTCTCATTATGACTGGCGCAAAGTAGTATTCTCTGATGAAACAACTTTGCAAATGTTTCAAAACACATACTTAGCTTGGTCGAAGTCAAAAAACCCATTGCACAAATGGTAAAACATCCATTTAAACTTCATGTGTGGGGGCAATTTGTTCACGTGGTGTATACATTTGTGGAGAATATGGATCGAAATGAAAATTTGTATACCAGTATGTATGGGAATCAACGCTGGATTTTCCATCAAGACAATGATCCCAAACATACTTCAAAGGAAGTTCGTACAGACCTTCAATTAAAACCGCCTGGCTGTGTTTTGCCTTGGCCGTCATATAGCCCAGATATGAACCCGATTGGGCAATTCTCAAGCGAATGGTAGAGAAAAAGGTCGAGGCAATGGTGGCAAAGAAAATAAAAATAATACAGGCTGCTTTTATTACATTAGTAGAGGAGGAATGGGAAATATCTCTGATGAAATAGTTCTTTCATGTATTACCAGTATGCCAGATCGCATTCAAGCGTGCATTGACGCTGAAGGAGGGCATACTAAATACTAAAATTTACTGGTATATTAATCACATTGTTAAAATAAACATTTGGAAACCGAATATTATGTAAAAACGTTTTTTATAATAAAAAAACACCCGCCATTACTTTTCGGGGGGACTGTATATATACTTTAATGGGTCAAGGTAAGTGGGTATATCGTGCTCCTAGGGACTCTAAGCCAAATCCGCCCATATGCTCAAAGCCAAAAAAAAAGTGAATGTAAAACTTGAATATTGTACAAAAAAAAATAACTTAGCATGGCAAGCGCTTCCCTATAACCTTGCAATAAGCAAGCAAAAAGATATTGTATATTGCTACGTTAATTGAAAAAAATCTCTTGCGAGATTGGAAGTAAATAAATACACCACGGGGGGCCACTCGTTTTCCCATCCGTCAAATTGTCGTAGGCATTGCAGAAATCTCTCCACTCGGTCTCGGCTCCAAACAGAACCATTGGTCGGTCCTGACATTGCTCCACATATCGATGCATAGTTCGGCATCGCATTCGAATAGTAATTCGTCATGATCCCCCCTAAGTTGATACCGTACATCATTGTTGCTTCGTTCGATTCGAACGTGCTGAAATTCGAACATGTTGAGGAAGGGCAGATATCGGATCCAAAATCAGTGGGCCACGCTATTGCGACAGTTGGTGTAATAAAAAATATTCCTAAAACTACTGAAAGGAGAATGCCAAGTAGTATAGGAAGGAAAGTAACTACATAATATAGTACTTTCCTGTTGGGTCTCTCTTGTATGTTTTGTGCCGCTGCCCAGAAAAGTTGGAGAACGAAGACGATGGAGTGTACAAAGATCGTTGATTTTTCTATCCCAGGTACTTCCTTCGAAATAACGCAAATGAATGTTATAATCTTGTAATATGTGTTGCATGAATTTTTGAAATTATATAACGCTTCGGGATGATAGGGTGAAGTATCTGAGTCCATAATTTGTGTCGCATCACGTATATTAACGTATATTGCGACAAGTTAAAGTATGACGAGTAGAGCAATTATGGCTTCCCCCTTCTGATACTTGCTTACTCACAGCAATGGCTTCAGCTACTGTCTCGTTTTTTTGTAGGTCACGAGTACCCAAGTGTGTCGACAAAAATTGGCTACCGTCGTCATGCGTAATGTCTCTGTTTCAATTTGACGCTGTTGAAATCCTCACTCTTGGACTTCTCTCTCACTTTTTATCGAACTCCTGTGAGAAGGCATGTCACGTAATGGAGGCAGATTCTCCATCTAAATAAACTGGTTCGTGTTCAGAGACAGTTATTTTTCGGTTTGTAAATAACGTCAGAGTCCATATTGGGTCAATTGCAGTTTCTGATTTTCCATGCCACCTTCCCGGTCCTCTTGTCGTATGAACGTTTTCAAGCGTTCCACGACGTTTCGATTTCTGGCGAGTAAATTTTGTTCGCTGATGGTTTCGTTTTTGATATTTTTTGGACAGCAAGTAAATATCGAACTGTGTCGCCTTATTTAACTTTGTTCCATTATTTCCAACCTAAACCGGACGCTTATTTTGTGAATAGCCCAACTCTTTCTAATGTTATGGCCGTCGCGTGGAGCCTCGAAGATCCCTCATATAACTTTTATGATATGTTTATTGGCGAGATAATGGAATAGATAAGGTCTTCTGTTACGAGTTCGTTCTTGTGTACACAGTGACATTCACTTTAACGAAGGGGTCCGTTCCATTAGAAAAAAAATCCTAAAACTTCGTTATTCTGAATGTTTATTAGTAAAATTCGTTAAACCGAACGGAATTAAATATGATTGATTTTGACCACAGTTCGTTAAAGCGAATATTTAATTAGTCTTTGTTAAAGTGAGAGTTCGTTAAAGTGAATGTCACTGTGTATAACGAAGCAAGGATATAGTAAAGCGAAAAGTAAAGTGTATATGAAAATGGGTCAGAAGGAAAGAAAGAATAAGGGAGAAGATTGAGCTCAATTTAAGGCGCGCATGGATCGCCATGATGCGTTGAACTTCCAATCAGATTCCTGAGATACGAATTTTCCAGAACAAACTAGTACCGAAAATAAGCGCGAGTCTTAGTGATGTATGTTTGTTCATGGGAAGGTATTTCTACCGATATAATTGTTAAGTCTTTTAAAACGTGTAATATTTGGACTCTGATGATGTCAGCGACAATGATGATGTTACCACTGACTCCATCATTGGCGAGAATGATATCATTGCGACATCATTGATGAGACGGATTAATCATTTTCCCTTTATTGTAATAATAAAGAATGATATCATTGACATCATTGATAAGACGGATTAATCATTTTCTTTATTGTAATAATAAAATCAATTACTGTAAACTCTCATGAATAAGCACCTACCCTCATCATATGAAGCGGTGCTTATTCATGAGACGACTTAGAACAATGCAACATGATAACAATTGTCCGCGTTCTTTTGTTTGTTACATAATTAATCGCGAACTGCGGTAATCAAGGGGGGTAGGGGGTTAGTTTTTTATAACAATACCGATGAGAGTTTACGGTAAATACGTAATCATTTATTCTGGAATGTTGCTTATTTTCGGAAGAATACGGTAATTATATTCGAGATCGCCTTTAAGAGTTATTTAGTTTATTCTCAACGCCGTAAAACATACATCTGGAACTCTGTCCACATGTCGAACCCTTTTCCTTTGACAGAAAAAGACAAAATTGGAGCTTAACATATATACGGCATGCGGTAAATATAATAACACTTCTCATACTACTGTGACAGAGCCATCTTGCAGGCTGTAAGTGTTTGCGAATCTCGAAACAGATAGTGTGTTATTGTAATTTGTTGCCCCATATGTAACTAAAAAACTTATTATGGCTTGGCCAACAACTCCATGTTTATTGTTAAAACTAGCGCTGTTCTATTGGATAATTATAGCTAGCATATCAGGATGGTTTTTTTCGGCCCGGAGCACGGGAGAAGCAATTGAAGCACTTGGGGAAGGTTTAAGATATCTAAATATACGGCCATCAGTAAATAACTTTATACACTAGAAGTCATTCTCATTCTCTGCTACGTACTTGTTTTTCGCAAGTATCTTGACGTTGTGTTCTTGCCCTACAATAAACAAGAACTTACTCTTCCGGCGATAAACTCGAAGAAGTTTGACATGTTGATGGAGCAAAGAGAAACATTTATATAACTTGTGGTAATTTTATTTGTGTTCTGAATACTTCATGTAACTTACGGGTGATTATAATAATATCTATAAATTACCTTCTTCTCAGAAATTAATTGCTTTGAGATTCTGTGTAACTATTTCGAAAATTTTTATTGCTATTAAATATTCGTTAAATATACCACTACCACACACTGGCCATAGAGAGGCGCAGAGCGCCATTGTTCTGCAATAATAAATTTGTACACACTGGTGTGCGAAAAAAGTTTTCAGGAGTGTAAGGATTTCCATAATGACCATTTAATTTAGTCTTGATTAGACACCATCCCAAACATAAACATTTGAGAGAATGTTACCGAATAACCAAAGCCATATTACGTTTCGAGCAAAGAAGCCTGACAAAATACCAAAAATTGACGAATTTTCTCCAGAAAGAGAAACATTGGTTATATTCGAAGATTTATGCGAGTGAACCTAAAAAGGTACAGGAAAAAATTATCCCTTACTTCACTGAGGGACGCCACTCCAACATAAATTCAATTTACGTAACCCAGAGTTTTTCGATTGTCCGAAATAATAAGAAAAATTTTAGATTATAGTGTACTTTTTGATATAAATGAACTGGTTGAAGTTATACAAAAAAATGACGTAACGCCGTTGATATAATTGACAAGAATTCACAAGGTTAGGCAGTTCATTGTAATGGGCTTGACTAGAGAGAAAGACGATTCTTTATATATTCGGTTGGGTTGGGATCATGCTTTGAAATTAGAAAAATAGAGGCGACATTTGGGCATAGCAATAATACTTTTACGCTGAATAGGTACGTTACTAATCTGGTGCATTTCTGCTTTAATATTTTGTAAACATGCATAGTGTAAGGCGAGTTTCTGAGCATTTAATTCATCAGGGCAGTAAATCCATTCCACGATTTTTCTTTATACATGCTTGAATCTTTTTACCAATTTCCTTGCGCGTTTGAGTCTTCTGGTTGCATCGCACTCCCATAACTTATAACATATTTGTCATCATAATTACGTTTAAAATTAGATTCTTGTTTAATTTTCATAATTTACATCACAGTATTTATTTCCAGTACATAAAAATTTCCAAGCCTAATTCCCGGATTCAATTTTGTGCATAATCCCGTGTTTTTTTGATCTTTCAATTGTTTGACTAATTCTTCGGCGTAACTACTAAGCTTAGCTACATTCATCTGAGGTATAGGTTGTATCGGTTCACGAATTTGTAGCAATTTTCGAGATTGTGTTTATGAGATGGTTTATGCGGACAATAACTATGACAAATATCTTTTTAATTTGATCGGTGAGAGATTTTTTTACAGCACAGAAAAGCAAAACAATGGAGAGACAAGATAGCCTTTGAATTCCGGGATAATACAAATTATTGTGGCGGATTAAAACGACATCGGATTAGAACGACTTTTGGGGTCTTTTTGAGTCCACCCTTAAAACTCAGAAACCCACATATACTCTTCTATTATCAAACACCACCCTAATTCTAGTTCAAAATTTAAAAAAAAAAATCTAAAAAATTACCCCCAAAAATTTTCTAACAATTTCATATTAAAATAGGAAAAAAGTCGTTTTAATCCGATGTCGTTTTAATCTGTCACAATTATTGGGGAAAAAACGCGAGAGTATGATTGCAAGACCAGAAGACTCCAAAAATTTATTGATTCTCTTGTCGAAAGTCAGTTAGTCTTAGTAGACAAAAATCAAAGGCGTTTGTGTGTCAGCCGAAGAAATAATGGAAAAGGCTAGGTATTATCCTGAACTATCTGTACTCCATAATTCTCTAGAGAGTTACTTTTACATAAATCAGATAAACGAGTCAAGCGATAAAATTCTCAGCAACTATACACTATAAAATCAATTACTTGTTGAAAAACATCGCAATTTGCCATAACGTCATTGTTTGTCCCGAAAAGGCTCTGTTGGAGTCCTCTAAACCAGCAATTCTATTTTACTAATTTACTCAACTGTGATAAGCATTCATGATTGGGACTCGACATCGCACGATTAATGTATGATAGGTATTTAAAAAGCTAGATAAGAAAACTCTTAAGGATAAACTCGTATTAAACATACGGATTGCATTTGATGCTTCATGCGATATACTGCACTCCACTTTTTATGCCCGGATACAAAACCAGTAGTAACGAAAACTTACTTATTGTATTAAAAAATTTATATATACATAAAGGCTCGTCTAGGGCCTGAACGGTTCTATTTCAAGGAAAATTTTGAATCAAATGGGAAATCTTATCCTTACTCATGAGGAATTTAAAAAAAGAGTCCTTAAAGATGAAAGAATCTGTGAGCTTCAAAGAAGCTTCAAAGAAGCTTCAAATCAAAATTAATATCTTAATGCTTGAATAATATATGGAGCATTTTTGCATTACAGTCTCGTGCTCGCGCCGTAATAAACATGTGGTTTATAATTTTTAGAATAATTTGCGAAACTCAATTTAACTAAAAATATTCAAAAAAGTCAACCATATTACTCGTCTGAATGGATCGCTCCAATGACGACGCTAATGCCAATTATCGCCAACTCCTGCAATGTCGATGCGATCGTAAACTCATCGTCACGAGGTTAAATTGATGATATAAAAATGTAATTAAGATGAGACGTGCTGCGCGAATTAAAATATATGGATAAAAATCTGTGAGAATACCGATATTCAAGGGATGGCCATTCTTACAACTTTTATTATGAAACATTTCTTTAATGCTTGTTCAATTTAATGACGACGCAATCGCATTGAATGGGTGTAACCTAAACTAATGTGTTTAACATAATTATATTTAAACCCTCCATCAGATTCACATATGATGCAATCCAAACAGCAAACAGAAGTATTGTCTAATAAAGCCAAAATATGAGGATGTATTATGCTGGCGCGTACAAATTTCTAGAACCAGAGATAAACCCATTTTTGTTTTGACTCCATATACGTATAGCAACACATGAATTGACACGTGTGACACTCAAAAAGATAGTTGATAAGCAAAACCAGGTAATATTTGGATAATTTGATCGTCCAAGAACCATGTGCTCGAAAAGACGATTCAATGGTCCATCATGAAAATACGTCCGCTGTGCTAAAATTAAGTATATACATGCAGCATAGCGAACTCGAAGAGATTGGATCTGGTGGTTATGAAACAGTTTATACTGCGATTTTCAGAAGAGGATATGGAGATACTATTGTGCTTTAACCGATTCAAGAGTTTTGATGGAACGCCGGATTATTTCCAATAAGTGGTGATATTAATTAAATTTGACTTTACTAGGTTCGAAATCTAATTTTACTCGTATAACATGCCTTCGAACAAATTCACTTCCATGAATATAAAAACTGAGTTATGCTCGAACTCTTATTTCTCAGCAACTTGATGACTGATTTCGTTACAACATTCAAGCGTAATGTAATATCTAGCAAAAACACCAAGCTAAAAAACCAAGCTATGTGTTGATGATTTACTCAACTGTTGACGTGAGCTAACTTGATATATGTCTGCGCCGTGTGCCTAAAACCATATGCTACTGAAACGTCAGTCGCCCAGCTGGGTACATGTGCTTGGCCTTAAACATATGGATTCACTCTTTACATTCATCTAAAACTCTGGAATGTTCTATCTTTGTTAATATAGTGAACCCGTATCCGTATAAAAAACAAATGCCACCGTAAACACTGTTTCAGCCTATATAACAATACTCTATTGCTATTTCCCTTCGAAGCCTTACACAAGAACAATGCCATTATTACGCACATATTTAAATAATAGTTTGTTTAGTCTTGTTTTATGATTGCTAATCGCTTAACACTGCAGACCATTGATATTAAATGATCATTAAGCAATGCACCGTAACATACCAATATGGCTAATAAGTAAATGTCCTGCTCTTTTTGAACAAAGGCCCTTTCACCATAATAATAACTTACCGATAATGTCTTTTAAATCAGCCACTAGTTACACATCATTCAAACCTTCAATGTGGTCATTATATAGTTTTTCCAATTCTGTCCATACAATATAGAATGTACTACATTTTTCTCACAAGCGAGGAATAAGAAACATTGAATATTTAACACTGGCAATATAACAAACGCTCTTGCAAACAAGTAACGCTCGATTTAAACGATAATTGTCATTACATGCAAGACATCTTGTCACATCTGCTGTATTACGGCAAACAAGCATAAACTATAACAAGGGATGTTTATATATGTGTTGTCCATATGTGCGCTTTCTTTGACAACGAGACATTTTTAGCCTGACAATGTCGATGGAGTCTAATGGACGCAAAGTACTTTTCCGGTTGTATCAAATAAACATTGTCTGTGGTCAAAAGTAGGTTCAATATGGGCCCGACAATCCCTTTACAAGTCTGGATGTGTTGTAATCACAATTAAACTGATTGGTCATGAATGGGGTTTAAAAGCAATTAATTATGAAATATCAAACCTCTCCCTCCCCTTATGCATGTCATTTATAAAAAAAAAAAGCTTGGGAGATAGGTTAATCGTGTGATTTACAATCTCCCTCTCTCTTTATCTGGGGGATCGAATGATTGATTCGGTTGTCGTGCAATCAAAATTGCTCATCTCGACAGATTAGATTCGCGGCAGGTTATACCGAGGACTGACACTTTGTAATTATGAGAACACAGCAAATAAGAGCAGAAAAAGCTCGGACCTAATTTATTTGTTTAATTGTTTGGTGACACGATCGTTCAATACCATTGGTGTCAGCTTGTGTAGTGATACTGAATTGCTAAATACGCTTACTCTGCGAAATCTTATTATTATTATTAAACCATTGTTACTATTATTATAATGAATTTCTAAACAGGCTACTTTGTAATCTTTATTCCGATATAACTTTGTAACTACAGCATGTGAACCCGTGATTGGTCGAGCATAAATGGAATATTCCGGACAATGCGTTGTGATTCCTACTGCGGACTAAATCTAGATAAAGTTCGTTTTTGAACAAATACGTCTGTAATGCAAATACACATTATGCAAACTGCGTACTAGTGTCAGTCGTGCGGATGTTCACTTTTCCCGGTTACTATAATAAACATTCTGCATTTGCATTTGGTTAGACGCAGACCTTTCTTTTTGTTTTTTTCGAAAAGTAAGAGTAAGTCTGAATTTGTTCTTTAAATTCTCGTTTTGTCAATGCATTACTCTGTTAGGAAGGGGTGAAATCGTGTTTCGAATATTAATATATAAATATTAATTTTATTTTTGGTATTTAGGTTTATATTTATCAGTCTCCCATTCCCTTATTATTACATTCCTTACAAATATTATTTATCCACTTCTACTACTTATATAGTTCCCTCACTCCTTTTTCCCTCTCCTCTCCTTCCCGCCTCTTCAATCTCACAGATCTTGTCACCATGGCAGACACAGAGACTACTTGGCTTTCGTTTATCGTTGGCATTTTGGTGTCCGTAATCGCTAGTATAATGAACGCTGCCGGTCTAAACTTGCTAAACTTGGACCACATAAAAAACTCTGAACAACCGGCTGAGCGTCAACGCAACGAATGTGGTCGTCCTTTGTGGCATGTTGGCTTGTACCTTTACGTCCTCAGTCAGCTGTTTGGAAGCACGATTGCACTATGTAAGATTGTCAAAATGCGCAATAACATTCTACTATAAACAACAAAAGACCTAATCTCAATCCAAACTTTGTCCCTAGACTTTTTGAAAGCACAGTGGGTTGCTCCGCTCGGGTCGGTTGCACTCATTTTCAACTTTGTATTCGCACGGGTGCTGGTCGGCACGCGCATTACAAAGAAGGATATCATTGGCACTCTTGTCGTCATAGTCAGCGTAGTATGGATCGTAGTGTTTGGTGGGCAAGGCTCGGATGATTCCAGTAAATATGCGCTTCCATATTTGTGCTCTTGACAAGTTTTTTTTCTCATTTCAAGACGTCTCACAATAACCTTTCTCTGTCTTTAGATGAAAACCTTACGCTCGAAAAGTTAAAAAGTCTTTTTACCCGATCTCTGTTTGTTGCATATTTTTCCGCACTGG
>CAJVPJ010001353.1:0-10326 GCA_910592205.1 Paraglomus occultum | reverse complement strand
TCTTTCGTTCATTGAAAAGGAAGGTGGAATTACATAATGTTACAAGCGCAATCTAGAATAAATTCTTTCTTCCTGTACAGTGTGGGACAGAAAATTTTGCCCTCGGTAAAATTACAATAACTTACCAACCGACAATTGAACTGAGGCTCAAAATACCTCATTTAAAACTGCAAAACGTACAGATTTTATTTATATAAATTAAAAAGAAATTCGTTCACCATTACTTTCAATAATCGCCTCGCAACGTCTCTTCATTGAGTTTACTAAATTTTTTATGACTATATCCGGAATACCGTCCCACTCTTCTACCATAAAACGCCTTAATTCGCTAAGATTTTGCGGTCTTCGCCTTTCAACATTTGTTTTAACTATGCTCCATAGATTTTCTATTGGATTTATGTCAGGACTATTCGACGGCCAGTCAATAACTATGGGCATATTTTCTTGAAGAAATCGTTTAGCGACAGAACTTGTATGCTTCGGATCGTTGTCCTGTTGGAAGCGCCAGCTTCTTCCGAGCATTCGTCGTATTTCAGGTAGGTGCCTCTGAAGAATTTCGACGTAGATTGACCCCGTCATTATGTTTTCAAAACAATAAAGGCTTGTTTTCCCTTCGCGCAAAATCTACCCCAAGCGAAAATTTTGGCCCGATTTTTTGGAATAGGACGGACTGGTCGGGGGCCTTTATACCACTGTGTTATGGTATTTCGGAATAGCTGAAATGCAGTTTCATCCGTAAAAAGGGTTTTCTGCCAGTTATCATTGAGATGAGTATAAGCCCATTCAATCCGTTTTCTTTTATGGTCATCGGTAAGCATTGGGGTAGCCAAAGGTACATTATTCTTATAGCCCAAGCCCCGCAAATGTCTTGAAATTGTTCTATACGATATCTCAAGACCTTTTTCAGCTAATTTAGTCACCATCTTTCGAGATGAGGTGGTTGGATCCCGCCTCAAATATTGACCGATGGCCTTGGATGCACTGGCTGTGATTTTTTTATGACGGCCACTTCCTTGTTTACGTGCAACACCGCCAGTGGTTTTTATTTTTTTAATATTATATTTACTTGTCCTAATTGAGATGTTGGTTTTTTTATGAATTTCTAGAGGAGATCGTATCCCTTGATTCCAGAAATGTAAAACAACTTAAGGCCTTGATTTTTTATCGTGTGCGAGCATTTGAATAGCTGTTTGAAAAATAATCGACAACGCAACAGGTCAAAGTGCAATGGGAAAACAAAAGCTTACAAGACGCGATACGCGTTAAAGATATAGTAAACATCATTTATTTCAAATACGTTGAGCATCACATGATTAAACCACATGACTATCGAGGGCAAAATTTTCTGTCCCACACTGTATATTGATATTTATTTTGCAACTAATAAATATTGCTTACGAAAGCCTCGATATACCAAATATTACTTGATTTTAGGCTAGACTTCGTTACAAAGAGAGTGTTTGTTTTACCGAATTCCTCGTTATAACGAATCATATATGACTCCCCCGTGCCTTCGGTATAACGGGGTTCGACCGTATAATCATCCCCACTACTCATTCCTGTTTTATTCATGACGATTAGTTTACGAGCCTGAATACAGCTATTAAATCGTCCTAATATTTTTACAAGATCGGATTTCGTAAAAAGTTCAGATCCTAAAACTCTACCTATAAAATCGATTAATATTTCCCCCGACAACCTGGTAAAGAACGTAATACCGGAATTGACAAGTAAATTTACTGTAATGCTAAACATTAATATTGGAACTGTGATATCATATAATTTTATGTGTGCCACCATTGAGAAACTTATTAATTTGTAATTAACTTAATCTATTTCGTTTGATAGTGCGGAAATTTCTGATTTTAATGAACGCAGAACTGATAATGCCTTCTTATCAAAAACGAAGTCACTGGGCAGATTATTGACACGCCTTAAAAAAAGCAGGGTTAAATGCAGCAACAAAAAAGAAACGAGTTTAGTTAAACTATCGCTGTGACATGTATATTATAGAAAATGTTTTGAATAACCAAACAAGTTAGTGATATTTCCTGGGTAAAAAGCCTTCTCTTGTGCAAACTGAATAAAAATGCCTTGAATTACCGAATAGGTTATCAATGGTTTCTAACAATGTTTTTTTTTAACCGGTGCGGAGATACAAACACAATTGTGAGTAAAAACATCGCCTGACATATCATTGTGTCTATTTGCGCGGTACAGGAATGCAAATACACCTGTAAGTACACACTGATCGACATATCATTGTGAATATGCTTTAGTTACTAAAAACGTTAGTAATTCTTCTACTGGTGAGAAAGATTGAAAGATGAGAGTATTAAAATTGCATTGTGAAAGAATGTTTTGAGCTACAGAAGACGTTAGTAATTGTCTTTCTATTTGTAGACAAATAAAACATCGCCTGATCTGAACGTATCATTGTGAAAGAATGCTTTGAATTACTGAAGACAGCGAATAGTCATTCTATTTGATGTGGAATGCAAATACAATAAGTAGTTTGTTACGTGTATATTATTTATCGTAGTATACTATATTTATCGTGGGGTAATTTATGTGTATACAGACAGTATAATGGAAAGACGTAATAGTAGTAATATCACAAGTTACTTGCGCTTGTATAGATTATTATTTTTGATGCCAAAACTTACCAATGTTAAAGAACATAATTTACAACAATCCAGTTGTTTATGCGCATATCGTAATGTCAATAAAATACTTTTATAAAGTTTTACCCGATAGTCTTTAATATTCCGATTTGACATGTCAGTTCGGAACGGATATAGATTTCGATCTGACATACAACAATATTATTCGATATTATTATATTGCGCGATCGTTCGCACTCTGAACAAATGGGGGAAGTAAAATTTTGAATTTTTTAGCAAAAATTGCGTATGAGCGTATGAGATAAAACGGTTGATATTTGCTGGAGATGCCTTAATTCAACTGACAAAGTAAACACGTGACATACTGCTGAATGTTTACAATAGTAACTACTCCGTTGATTTATTTAATTTATCGAAATGATGGATCTTGCACGCGTTAATGTCAACAAAGAAAGCTCACCAAGCGATTGGGTTGCCCAAAATCTCGTAATCTGGCTTGATGAAAATAAAGCTGCTGTTTAAGTTCAAGTTGAATAATTTGTTTTATGGTTCACTATTACAAATAGTTATTATATTGTGTTAATATTTTTTTTTTAAAAAAAAAAACTTTTTTTGTTTACTATTATTATTAATTAATATTAATAAATTAATATTAATAAATATCAAAGTACTGCATAATGTAGATACTACGATGAGCGATGCTTAAATAAGACTATTGCTTTTGGTCGGCATGCCAAGCAGCAAACTCATCATTCATCTCTAACTAGCTTCAAGGGACAGATCCTTCTCAAGTAACTAAGTAATCACCGAATCGATCCCTCAAACTCGATCCACAGCTCCACCAGAGTCCCATTGGATCCGATCACCAGCATACCCACCAGTGGAAAGAAAAAGGGAAAGAGAAGAAAAAGGAGGAAAAAATAGAGTTAGCTTATAACGCGAAAGCAATGCGATACTTACCAATACTTACCGAAAACCTTCTCCCCGTCATCTAAAAGCTGTGTAAAAGAAAAAAAAAGGAAAAAAGGATATGTCTGAGAGTGTTCCGGGCATCCCCCGTGACACACTCAACAGACCCAGCCAGGATCACTTTACCGCAGGCGAGCACTGGTGAAGGGGTGAGCAGAGAGGCGTCACCGGTAACTACCCGCAACTTAATCCGTCCACCGGTTAGAAACGAAGGAGAGTAGCTACCTAGTGAACCGAGTTGAAAGCAATAGTCAATTAGTAGAACTATTATTTACCCATTGCCTTTGAACTGTTCATCGCATCGTATCGTTTGTTCGTCCACCGTCCGTATCGTTGTTGAAAGGCTTATTCGTAAGGTGTAGTACCCTTTGTTACTATTTATTCCGCCGCCTGGCCCTTTTTTGGCAAACTATAATATAATTTGGAAAAAAACGAGTTAATACTCATTACTTGCCAGAAAATTTTTTAATTATTAGCGTATGAGAATCAGACAATCCGCAAGCTTTTTATCAAACTAACGTCGCAAGACGCATTAGTCGCAAACAGCAAGCAACACACCTGCAGCGAATAAGTTTCCCGAACGCTTTGTATTGCAAGAGCATGCTTCTTATACATCAAACGGGTTAAATTTGAGAAAAAAGACGAGCGGTTCCCATAATTAACGTCATAACATATCCTATCAAACCAAAGTTTGCCCATTGAATGAAGTCAGTTTCGACATAGAGCCAAGCATCACTGTACAGACACTTCCTCCGCAGAATAAGTATGCACCGAACGCTTTGATCGTGAACAGTACAGCGACAACATAACCCACACATTTCAACTAACCACAAACCATAAACAAACTGAAGTAAGGCAAGAACGTATCTGTGGAAGGTCGTCACTAAATTGATCTAATGTTAATGCTTATATTCTTGCTGTACATACCAGTAATGAGAGCAAGCTCGATTAGACGCGTCGGATAACCCTTAGATCGCTTTGTCACTTAACCTTGATATATATGTACTCGTGCGATAATGACTCTCGCTCCTGTACGAATTGGTAATTGTGGAGGCTTGAGACAAGCGTTCAAAAAAACCGTGTATATGAATAAAAGCACGTTTTCATCGGCTGGTAGTCGATAGGCCGTCCGTGTTGTTAGAAAACTTGTTCGCGAGTTTTATTAAAGATTGTTTGTTGGATTCACGCTTTTGGAGATGTTGTAAGGCGACGCGACGCGACAAATACGGAACAGAGAGTGTATGTTTTTTTATCAGTTGGTGCCGACAAACGTATCGTTAGAGAACTTGTTCGTGAGTTCTAGCAAACTGTCGTATGCGCGTAATATGGAATAGCGGTAAACGTGCGTGTTTAAACTCTTATCAGCTGATGGTTGACAACCGTACCGTTAGAAGGCTTGTTCGTGGGCTGTATCAGACGGTCGTGTGCGCGCGCGTAATACGAAGTGATGGCGAAGGATTTTTAGTTGTACATTTCAACTTTTAAGTACATTGTCTTTACTCTTTGGAAGAAATGAGTAATAGATAATCCGACTGTGTATCTAGATATTTTAGTAGTTGATGAGATACAGCGGGCGTTGGTTTGGTTAAGAGTTTATTGTTGATGACTTGTTGTTCGTGCGCAATATGGAATGGTAGACTGAAGATTGTTTGTTGTGTATTATCAACTACGCTTTGGAGGAGAGAAGATGTCATGGAGAGAAACATGCGCAATGAAAAGAAACATCTGGATATATATGTATAAGAAGACGCGTGTTCGCGTAAAAAGTGATGGAAGATAATAGAAAGAAACACGTATCTGTACTCCTTGATAGCCTTATAAGTATAAATGTTTAAGGGGTGTGAGATGGTGCACGCTTTATGACATAGTATTGTTATTGTTCAGGAGCATACGTTTTTTATTGGTTGCTATATAATTTAAATCACACATACAATTAAATTTAATTAACTTTTACAATAGAGGAATATTGTAATAATTGTATTGATTGCAATCTGCAGGAAACGTTAATGTAAGTTTTTCTTATCAGTGTATAAATGTACACAGCCACATCCAAAGATTAATTTTTACAATAGCGACGGTGGTTTAATAATAATATCGATAACAATATGCAAACAACAGATAAAAACATTTAGAAGGATTATAGAAAAGTTTATTTTCAGAGCAGTTTAAACTGTATAGCCACATGCAAAGACTGTATAAAATGTACACAGCCACACACAAAACTGCTGTTTCATTGGTTGATTAAAGCGGATGATTGCGTGCCAGTTAAAAACCTTTTTTGACATGATCACGTTTTTTTTTCAAACTAAGTTTTCCTTTTACTTTGTACTCACATTCCTAATTTTCTTCAATAAATTTTTTAGTTCTTTGTCGTAACTGAATACAAAACGTTAATACCGAACGAAACCATTTACGTCAAGCTCAGTACGCTTTCATAAGCCGGATGTTCGAACGTTCGATATTCGTTCCGAAAGGTTGACTGTAGCTATTGACCACGGCACGCAAAGATTACCCGTCAAATACCCCAACTTGACTTTGGTGATTGAGCCTGCTGTGAACGTTCTTCATTGTTCTCGATAATGACACAGTCACTCATGTCCTTTTTATTATTAGTGTCGGAAAGCAACGTGAGCCACGCTAACGTTATCAAGTACATGGGTCATCCGTATTACAAATTTGGCAATTACAGTCATACAAATCTGTGCACGTTCTGCTATGCTAAGAAAAGTATTTGTAAGTATAACAGGTTTTGGACTGTTGGAATAATTGGCATTTACATCACATACAGCAATTCATAGTACATATTCGCCTTATGACATGTTACCCGATCAATTTATTGTTATTTGCAATCGTAGATAATCAGAGAAAATTGACATATTGCATATGTTTATTTTTGTGCATATCAAAAAGTTTTTGAGTAACTTGAACATAATTTTTTACTTTGTACAATAAATATTTTTAAGCAAGGCATCGTAATTTTGTATTTGTTCTATCATTTTCAATGCAGCTCCAGCACTAAACGTAGTGAGGTAAAATTTAATTAATAAGAACAACAAAATCGTGGCTAATTTTTCCAAGACGTGATAAAAGATCTGATATCATAAGATAAACGGCAGGTATTAATAAAAACAAACAAATTATGAGCGTTTGCACACGTTTAACAAGATAATACTATTATAATAAACGAGGTTCCATGTGTTATTACCAGAATTATTCTTGTCTACTACAATAACGTTACGAATTTACTATCAAATGTCCATGCAACTGGACACCTGTCAGGATCAAAATTACAGCTTTGGCAAGTTTTGATCAAGGATCAGTGCAGTAACCAAAAGATTGAATACTAATTTCTACCAGACTGCCTATCTCGAAAGGTAGTCTGCCGTAGCAATCAATTAAAGACAGGATAACACCAAAAGAACATATGTCTGACCTCCGAGTCAAACTTGAGAGTATAAAAATGCCGATGCGATAAAACATACAACACTCAATTGACTCTCGTAAACTCACTGACAAGATCGCATACGAATGTTTTAACCTCAGACATGTGCAAGAATACGTTTCCGCCATGAAGGTCACAACGCACAAAAGCTACACAATTATAATTATCAAGATATATGCAATAGCCATAATTTTTATCCATCATCTCAACTTGTTTATCGGAAAACTCTTTATTGCACAACAGACAGTACAATCTAATAGGCCGATTCCCAGTAAAGGAAAAATTATCGATAAAAAACTGGAAATAACGAATGAGCAAGACATTTATTTAGGTTTGACTACATTGTCTTTATGGTTTGAATAATATTAGGTACATGTAATTGACGTTATTGTTACAATTCGGGAACTAAAAAAAGTCTATGTTAGTTAAAGCGTTGGTTCGTAAGCAAAATTGATGAATTATAACGTTTATTTTAAGCTTTACATGCCCATGCGACGATGCACATTTTACACATCCCATCATAGTGGTTAAATTTGCGGGATCTGCCCCTTGATTTTCATGATATTGCTTCGGTAAAGCGCCTAACATGTGTTACCCCGGTCAATGACAACGTTGTGATATATTAGGAAAGAATTCCTATACATGTTGTCGTACACCCCTTATGAACATTAATGCCCAAGTAGCACACAAATTTCCATCACAAGTCCTCGAAAAATGCTTGATTACTTGATTAGAACAGACACTTTTCTTTTACACTACTTTTTAATTTTTTTTGGTAACAGGCTCGGTTTTTTCTGAGCACTGTTAGCTTGACGTAACATTCGAAAAGGACAGGCTGTTGTTCGTATTACATATAGTCACATGTGATACCAATAAAGTTGTCGACATTAAAACAATAATAAAAACACATCCCTCCCTCTATTTTATCTTTTTAATTTAAATCTATAGTACACCTCTTCTGCCAAACTCACGTGCAAAATAACGTAATTGAGTAAATCGTGCATTGAACCCGATTGATTCACGAAGTTGTTTAAATTGATAAAAAGAAATGGGTTGGACCTTACGATTTATGTACCACTTTACACCTTCAGAGCACGGAGGTGTCGTGAGACTTCCAACGTAATTGTAGGTCTATTAAAAACAAATGAATATATTCAGTTACTTTAATCATAACTGCGAGAGTTCAAACGATAACAACTGTATAAATGTCCGTATTACAATCTAATAGTTTACGAATTAAACATATTCTCCTCACCTGTTTAAGCTCCTTAAGATCACACAAAAGCTGTTTAAATTCCACTTTTTCGATTTTTTTCTTGTCATGTATCTTCATCGGCAGCGTTTTAGTTATTGGTACTAAAAACTCATTTTCATAATCGCTCATCTCAAAAAGTATGGCAACAACTGCAATTTTTGTATTGTTATAACGGTCTTTTCTACTGAATACCATATGGCCCTCCGCATCGAAATGTTTCCCATCAACACGATGTTCACTGGGAGTATGGAAATGCATTTGCAGCATTTGATATTCTTTGCCACGGATCGTTATGCGTACAGGAAGTTCCTCTTCTTCATTTTCAGTGCCAATTTCAACGGTATTGCCATTATGGAAAATTTCCAAATCCCTCGCATTCGCAAACGATGGGATCGGACGTGTGGATTTACGAGCAAATTCGTGTTTGGGAATGTCTATTGGTGATTGTTTTTTACCCGTTGAACATAGAGCAAATTCTTTGGAAAGATTTCCCCAGAACTGTGGAGCTTTCTTGCCGCTGTATCCAAACGCCGGCTCGGATGTCTCTACGGATGGGGATGGTGCAAGCACGATAAAAAGGAGTACTATGAATGTAAATGTAAAGTAATTCATGTTTTGTAAAGAATGGCGCTATTTCGAAATTGAAAATGGTATGTTTATATGTGACAATATGTATACGTTATGGCGATGAATGAGCGTGTATGCCAATACCAAACCAGTTGGTTAATGTGGGAGGGATTCGAAAAGGCAGTTGAAAAGTAGACGCCACTGGGAAGTATTTATAAATAACATCGCAAAACGTGTGATTTGCACAAGATGGACGCTCTCATTAGTTGAGATTACACAGTAACCGTATATTGCATAGCCACTGCATTTAATAACGGTCAATAATAAATCTAAACCGAACCGCCGATATTACTCGTAATATATTTAATAACAATGATGTTCAGTTGTCAAGAAAAGTTAGCCGTCATGCATGGTCACAAAGAACGGCCTCTGTTGTTACTTTCGCTCTATTCTGTTTCCTATTTCCCCTTAAATCTGCTACTCGGGGAAATCACCCAAAAATTTTCTAATTAGAAAAGACTTTTTTCAGATGATCAACCAAATACAGCCTGTGTCACCAATCGACATCTCATAATGGATCGTATGGATCTTTTATTCCCATATGGGTGTCCCCGAAATAGAACGAGTTAACTATATTAGCATAATAGACCCCATATTCCGTCTCCCTTTATTGGCTGCAAAATGACAACTACACAGCATATCTACAGTATAAATACATTAATCGAGAGAATTCACTATTCTATCATCCTGTGAGTATTAATATCATATTTTATTTATGCCAAACATTAACTATTAGTGATATATAAAGAATATTCCGTGAGAGTTTTTCTCGAACATACTAACAAATGGAGGAGGGGGGAAAGGCTCATTATTTTAATACGTTCAAAGTAAAATAGCATCTTCCTAACAGTCTAGAAGGTGCTAATGTGTAACATTTGTCTGACATCGACACATACAATTGTTCACGAAAATCGAGATCTACTTGTATGTATTTGCGATTAAGGCGGGCCATTGAGATAATGTTAGTCCACGTTCACCACTACAATAGGATTAGAGAGAACAATCACTTGTTCAATGACGTAAACAAAGTTTTATATTGCTTTCTGAGAGTGGCCATTAACATAAAGGCAAATATATTACCGAGTCATTACGCTAGACTTAATCCAAAGTACGTGTAATACATTAAATTGAGCGACCAAAGTTATGGAAGACTATTGGTTTAGTACAGTTGATTTGTGTACACATAACATACTATGTAACTAGACGGTCTGTAAATGGACGTCATTCGCAAGTTATTTATTAGTATGATGAGCGGACATATACACATTCTCTTATTTCCAAAGACATTTGTTGCTTAAAAAGGTGGATTATAGTCACAATATACCTCTAGCTCTACGAGCACTATATGCGTATAATGTACCTTTTTTCGTACAACATACTTTTATTATGTCAATGATAACACTTTTGTT
>CAJVPJ010001352.1:0-10327 GCA_910592205.1 Paraglomus occultum | reverse complement strand
CAGATTCGTTAAAAATGATGACTGACCGGATCGCTATTTATAAGAAAATTTATATTGTTTTGGCGATCATTTATGGAAATTGATTGACAGTGTTTTAAATACTAGGAAACGAACCGTTATGAGTCCGGAGCGAAAATTCAAAGTAGCCAATTTTATGAGATAACAATAACGCCTTCATCGTCAATCACAATCATGGGTCGAGATCATGTGCCGGACAGAGAAATTCATGTGATCGAAATTTTTCATAGTGCGTAGACAGTAATAGTCCTTCGCTTTGCTCCGGACAATTAAATTATTTGATCGTTGATACAATGCAAGATTTGTTGATTTTTTGCGAGAAAACAGTAGTAGCGGACGGGAAAAGATTTTTACTGTTACTAATACAAGTAAGGTTAGGTTAAAGCATGTAGATCCATAAATGCGGCTAATTTTTGGGGGGACGCCTGTTTCCGAATTAGTGTAACAAGAAGGGGGGTCAGAAATTTCACAACGCCACAACAAGATTATTAATCATACAATTTTTTCTGTATACGATTCAAGTTACATAAAAGAATTACGCCCCGGGGCATTAAGTTGATTACTAATATCAAAACCATAGATCTGCCTGCGCAGAAAATATGGTAAATTTTTGAGGGTGAATTTTTGCACAGAATTTCAGCCACAAAAAAAGCAGCGAGCGGGAATGTCAGTTTTTTTAAAAAGGATATGAAAAAGAAAGAGCAAAGCCAATATGAACAACTAAAAAGATTGTATTTTTGTATTGTATAGACGAATTATTGCTTTAAGAGGGGACTCTATCATCGACATTAACATTAGACTGTCGTTCTTTTTGAGTGAATAAGGTTAATATTAATTCCGCATTCAGTTCGTTTTCAAAGGCCATGATAGTGACTAACTTTTTGGGGATGCTTCATTTTAAATTAGGAAAACAAGAAAATGGACAGCGCCACAAAAAAAAAATCTTGGCAACAGCGAAACCCATCGATGCGTTAAGGTGAAAAAAGAGCGAGTGACAATAATAAGAAATAGTCATCGGACACTAGTAAAATAAAGGATACTAACATTAAGGATGGTTAACATTTATCAAAATCTGTATTTGGGAAGGGAACGTTCCCCTTCAAGTATAATCTTACATCGATACATACTTTTTTTATAATTTGTAATAAGGAATGAGAAGTATTATCATGTGACGAAGGGAAATTTTTTTAAATAAACGGCGACTCTTGAGCGAGAACGAAGTTCGAGCAGCACGCACTCGAGTAGTGAATCACGAATCACGAATCACGAATCACGAATCACGAATCACGAATCACGAATCGTGAATTACTATCACGATATTACTATCACGATATAGTGATATAAAACCGGTGCTGAAAAATTGTTGTACAAGTTTCCTAATGGGTATATTGAGTGGTTAGTGCGGTTCAATAAAAGTACAAGATCTACAGAAAAGGTAACCTGAAATAGATAAAGCTGAACAGATCATACTTGAAATGATAATCACGAGTTGCGCCCAAAATGATTATAGTGATAAATAAAGTAAAGAGTGCTTAGTTGAACATATGTCTATAATTTGTTCATAATCATAATGTGACAGACAGAAAATTTTTCTCATAAATAAACCCTGACTTGACTCTGAGGGACATGTGGTCGCAATTGCACTATTACTATTAATATATTGAATATAACAATAAGACTGGCACTAAAATTGTCATAACAATTTCCTAAAAAGGATATCAGCAAAGTCAGTAACCTGAAGATATAAGGTCTACCAATCAATAACCTAAAAGAGTGAAAGATAAATAGCTCATACTCATACACAAATAGAAGATCATGAGTTACAGTATTATTATGCCCAAAATAAAAATGACTATGGCAATAATAATAATCAGTATTAAATGCGGTTTATGCAATAATATGACTGCTATATTAATATTTGTTAATCATATCAATAGCCGGATAATAATAAATAATGGCATTTTATACTTATACTAATACTTAATCAAACAACGAAAAAATCCAGTAACATATGAGACAAACAATTACAATGAACAATGTCACAGAATGTTAACATCAATATGAAGCATAGTAGAGACATAATATCTAGTGGCTTGTTAACTTATTTATGCTATTTAAACAAATTTTTCAGTTCTTTTCCTAAATGCTCTTTTTTATGATAATTGTCAGGATACTGCTGTGACTTTCTTTCTTCTGTTCCATACTGATAACACAAATCAAGATTAGTTTGTGCCAGAGCATTTCCTTGTTCTGCTGATTTTCTATACCATTCAATTGCCTTTTGAATATTTTTTTCAACACCCTTCCCATTTTGATAACAACAACCAAGATTACATTGTGCCTGAGGATTTCCTTGTTCAGCAGCTTTTTGATACCATTGAACTGCCTTTTGTTCATCTTTTCTCACTCCAGTTCCATGCTGGTAGCACCAACCAAGGTTACATTGTCCTTGAGCATTTCCTTGCTCAGCTGCCTTTTTATACCATTTAACAACTTTTTGAATATTTAGGTAAATGTCTCCCCTCTGACTTAATGCCCACGCATTGTTTGGTTCAATCTCTAACGATTTGCTGAAATCATTCAGTGAATCGTCATATTGTTCTAAATCTACATAGACACTTCCCCTTTCTCTCAATGCCCATACATCATTTGGTTCAATCTCTAATGATTTGTTGAGATCAATGAGCGAATTGTCATACTGTCTCAGATTTCGGTAGACACTTCCTCTTCGACTCAACGCCCATACATTGTTTGGTTCAATCTCTAACGATTTGTTGAAATCAATTAATGAATTGCCATATTGTTTTAAATTCAGGTAAACACATCCCCTTTGACTCAATACCCAGGCATTGTTTGGTTCTATCTCTAATGATCTGTCGAAATCAATTAATGAATTGCCATATTGTTTTAGATTTCGATAGACACATCCCCTAAGACTCAATGCCCATGCATTGTTTGGTTCAATCTCTAACGATTTGTTGAGATCAATGAGTGAATTGTCGTATTGTTTTAGATCTAGATAGGCTCCTCCTCTTTCTCTCAACGCCCACACATTGTTTGGTTCAAACTCTAACGATTTGTTGAAATCATCAATTGAATTGCCATACTGTTTTAGATCTAGATAGACCCCTCCCCTTTCTCTCAACGCCCAAGCACCGTTCGGTTTAATCTCTAACGATTTGTTGAGATCAATGAGCGAATTGTCGTATTGTTTTAGATTTCGATAGACGCTTCCTCTTCGACTCAACGCCCATGCATTGTTCGGTTCAATCTCTAACGATTTGTTGAGATCAATCAATGAATTGCTGTACTGTTCTAAATTTCGGTAGACACCTCCCCTTCGACTCAATGCCCACGCATCATTTGGTTCAATCTCTAACGATTTGTTGAGATCAATGAGTGAATTGTTGTATTGTTTTAGATTTCGATAGACGCTTCCTCTTCGACTCAATGCCCATGCATTGTTCGGTTCAATCTCTAACGATTTGTTTAGATCAGTGAGTGAATTGTCGTATAATTTTAGATTTCGATAGACACCTCCTCTTCGACTCAATGCCCACGCGTTTTTTGGTTCAATCTCTAACGATTTGTTAAGATCTATTAGTGAGTTGTCATATTGTTTTAGATTTAGGTAGATACCTCCTCTTCGACTCAACGCCCACGCATCATTTGGTTCAATCTCTAACAATCTGTTGAAATCATCAATTGACTTGTCATATTGTTTTAGATCCAGATAAGTCCCTCCCCTTTCTCTCAATGTCAACACATCGTTTGGTTCAACCTTCAATGACTTGTTAAGATTGTCCATCTGATGACAACAATTCAATCTCATATAAATGTCAACACATAATGGTCGCTTATTGGGATCTTCATCCCAACAATCTGAATACAATCTAATATATTCTTCAAGTGTTCCAGGAAATGGGGGATCACGAAAGCCCTCAAGCCTATACATAATAATATCAAAAGCTTCAGTACGTCCTCCGCATGGAAGTTGTCCACTCGATATTTCCCAAAGTATTACGCCGAGGCTAAATATATCGGATTTTTTTCCACGTTGATACGATTTGTCCTTCAAGCATATCGGATCCTTGTATGCTGGAGTGCCATCTCCATGTGATTTGGACATTGCTTTTTTCAACACACTTGATAACCCGAAATCGGTTATCTTTGCAATACCCGATTTGATAAGAATGTTACTCGATGACTAAAAACAGACGCATGTATTAGTATTAGCTTAAGACATGAGTTAAACAATACAATCGAGATGTATGCGATAGATACCAAATCCTTGTGAATAATATCAAGACTATGTAAATGCTTTAGTCCATTGGTAACTTCCAAGCCCAGCTTGTATTTGTCTTCCCAAGTCAAGCTTTTAAAGTTTTTCCTTAAGTACTCACACAAACTTCCACTGTCAGCGAGTTCAAACATCATATGATAATTCTCATATTTGTCTGTATGTGTTGAAAATGCGATAGCATTGGCAAGCTGGTAACAAGTAAATAAATTGCACTTTGTCAACGTACCTTTGTATAGGCCCAGAAAACGGACTATGTTAGAGTGATTGTTCGCTCTGTTGTGATGTTTTAGCTAACGTATCAGTATGATATTTATTCAAAATTAGTTCGATATACAAATAGATGTGTGCGACAAGCATAACGGACGGTGATAACAACCTCTTTAACGAATTGTTGATGCAAATCTTCACAATCTCTGTGCCTGTCTGGAGACAAAATCTTTACTGCAACAGTAGTGTCGGAGAAAACGTTGGCAATGGCGTTTATCGTTGCCTTGTACACCACTCCAAATGCTCCATGACCAATATACAGAGGGTCCAGTTCTAAGTCGTTTTCTGAACAGCAATAGATTGAACCTTCATGAATGCTTGTCTCTAGCCACTCTTTATAAGATGTTTGAGACATTTGTCAATCGTAATGTCAAGCCCAAATTCAAACGATGACGTATTTCTTCCGTAATCTCCGCTCAGTGATACAAACATCTCCAAAATGTAACCACTGCGCGACGGATGTCATTGACCAAACAAACAATCGAAAAAATCCTGCCACGTATTGCACAATAAATTTCCTGATTGATCAAAATGATAGTTAAATTTTAAGCAGTCGTAGTTTTCCTTAGTGGATACTATCTTTACCAAGAAAATCGGTTTATAAATTCTTACAACATTCTTTGCAAATTAGAGTAAGTTTTCATACTTTAATAAAATCCGTGGGTAGTAAATACAATTCCATTTATTTACTCATTTATTCCCCGGCTGGTGAGAATCCGATATAGTATTTTGAGAGTAGTTAATATTAAGAATTATTTGTTATTGTTTAATCGGTAGAAGATTCCATCAATAATTGTCTTGATAATAAATAAAGACGAAGAATAAAGTCCTTAAATTAGCTATTGTACAAATTATTCTAGTACGCGAGAAAAGCTAATTGTAGACGCACAATAAACCTTTTTTGCCAGAGTCATGGCCGAAAAAGTTGATGAGAAATCTCGTTGTCTGTGTCTTTACTATCATTATAAACTTTTCAGGTTACTTGTTAGTATTGTTGAATTTGTTTAGTGAGCTGTATAGCAGGCCTTTTTTCAGATGTACGGGGACAATGCGTAGTTTGTAGAGGCTGTAAATAGTGTGTCTGGAGCGATGTGTATGTCAACTCTATAATATCTATTTCAATTGGCTCTCAATAATATACTATAGAATTTTGCAGAGATGAAAGCAAACCAATTATATGTCCACACTGATACTAACACTTAATTTCGCTTTACCCTCACAATCACGTATGTAAAATAACTAATCAATACGTTCACATTATCTCTGCGATTATACAGCGTATGATTGTGAGCCGTACTGCTTGGTATGTTTACTGTTAATGATGTATTTTCCTTGCTAATTCGGCCGCTTTGAAAACTAATAAAACAAATCGATCTTGCGCACGTCCATGGTTACACTTGCGTCATACTGCAAAAAGTAGAGCGATTGTCATTGTAAATAAAATCGGATGTAATGTGTAAGATAAGTAAGTTATGAGTGTCTTTAAATATTGCGAGAATAAAGTACCTCGGTGCTCTAACAAAAATTATTCTTTCCCACGTTTATCGCAAATCATGCTAATTAATCATAATAGCAAGCTACCCTTAACATCGAATAACGGCGCAAGATGTTTGACGTATTCGAGGTGTGAGATGACATAGATAAATTAATAATCTCTGATTAATGTTATTGTTCAGTTATCAGTTAATCTCGCAGATCACAATATAAACTCCAGGGAATATGAGTAACACGGGGTTACGAGGGCAGTATTTTACGTAATAGTCTGTGTAACGTGCATGCGATCTTATTGTTGTTACTATATATGGATTGACTTCACAGGACGTTGTGGCTTATGTGCTTTCTTATTATTGACGCAATTTTGATTTTGGGATAGATGTTCATACAACACAACTAAAATATTTCTAATCTCGAAAGTCCAGAATGAAATGATATTAAGGGGTCATGATAGACGAAACTCTCATTACATGTGAAAATAAGCGAAAAGAAAGGTTATTTTGGAATATGCATCATGAAGATCGTGAAACCTTCCATTGAAAGCAGCTAAGCTGTCAATAGTTTACTAATAGGGATGCCACATACCTGAAAAAAGCGTTCGAGTAACGAGGCATGCAGGTTTTACAAGCGGACAAATCATGTTTGCGTTGAAAAGAGCGTGAATATAGGGAGTGAAATTCCGTTTATAAAGAAACAATACCTATTTCCATTCAGTTTGTTACTTGATACTTGCATCTTGGTAAGTAAAAAAAATAATTGTTTAATGTATGTCTGTTTACTATTGCCGATGTATTCATATCCTCAATCTTAACTGCATTTAACCCTCGCCTCCCGTTTAATTGTGACAACGAAACTCTCCTCAAACTTAGTTTCACGTTCTTGATTTTAACGACATCCAAAATGAAGCACAAGCCATCGTTGTTCGAAAAAATCCCCCACGAGAATCGCGTCCATCTCGAAGATGTGGAATCCACTCCCATTCATCACAATGCCAACGTCACGACCAATACCACCCTCCTTCCTTCCTTCACCTACTTGGTGTATCTTCATAGATCAGTGAGGAATCTGCTCTTCACTCTGATATTCGACTGGAACATGGTCTTTATACATCCAGTGAATTTCTTCATCCTTGTGTCGATATTTCCGGCGTTTATGATTGGATTGGTTGTGATTGGATTGTCTTTACATCTTGGGTATTCGTTGGGTATGGGCAAAGCAATCAAGAAGATTAGTAACAAATGGGGAGGCGGTTTATCTCCAGTCAATTGGTGTAAGTATAACTGTCAAGCGACTCGATATGGGTGTGTTGAGATTTCAGGCCAAACCTGTGCAAAAAACAAACTAATAAACAAAACTTTTTGATCTTTCATAGGGGATCCACGAATATTCTCAGATGCGGTATCGCAAATAGTTGCCAACGCTATTCAAGCTATGGACGGACCTCAATACGTATCCCAGGATACAGTGCCCGGGACCAAGTTGCCGACCGTTCAGCCCAAGACCTTCAATATCGACATCGCAGAGTTTCTCCTCTTTGTGTCTGCCCTGATCTACGAAAGAGACGATAATATCGTACACGACGCCCATGAACAAATGAAATCATTTTCACTTAATCCGGTCCATACACCAGAGTCCTACCAAGAAATAAATCTAAAACTGCGCGCCGCGGAAAAGTTTATTCACGATCAAGCAGCTAAATGGGGACTGCAATTCACTTCCCTGTCAGAACTGAACAGTCTCGGTGGGCCGTTTGCTGGAATGTTTTGGAGTTTGCAACACAACTTCATCGTCGTAGCATTCAAAGGTACCACGCCAACCAATGTAGAGGATTTCCTTGTCGATGCCTTGTTCCAGCGGTGTGATGCTCGCCCTTTCTTGTTCGGTGACGTACACGAAGGATTCTATACCTCTTTGTTCCCTGAATCGCATGCTTCGGCCAGGTCGAATTTGGCTAGTCCATACTTTACCATCATGAAAGGAATTAGGGCCAAGGCATTGGAGATTAAGCAGGCAACGGCCCCGAACAAGGCTCCGGTCAATATTTGGATTACTGGGCATTCGTTGGGAGCTGGGTTGGCAACATTGTTCTACTCTAGACTGTTGTTGTCTCCTGAAGATTTGGGTCCAAATGCTATATTAAGGTATGAACTATGTAATTAATATCGCAATCACCATTTCATCGGTTTTCTTGACACTGACTTTTGACAATTTTTTTTTACATTAAACAGAGATGCTTATCTATTTGGTACGCCTGCAGTAGGCGATTCCGACTTTGCCGCACAATTCGCCGCCCACAGCAGCCGCCCACACGATCGTCATAACACTCTTTGGCGCATAATCGATGACATTGACATTATCACCAAACTTCCCCCTGGTTTCAATAATCCGTATGTGAGCCGGTACATAAGCAAGAACAACATTCTCAACTATGCTCATGTCGGTGAAGGTATTCGATTTTTCCAGGATGGACGCTTGCCTGAAGCCACCAAAAATCTCTTCAGTTCCGGCAACGAAGCGGTGATCGTTGAAAAGAATTCGAACTTTGCACTGAAAGATTTGTTTACGTTTAACAGTTTGTGGAATGGATTTAAAGTGCAGAATAATGACAACGCCGATGAGGCGGACGATGAAGATCATGTTAAGATGAGACTGAGAAATGTCAGGAATGCTACAAAAGGGATGCCGTTCGTGCACAAGAAAGGCAGTCCATTGATTTGGATTGAGAAGTTGTTGCCGGTTTTCTTTAGGAACCATCTTCCTGCGAGGTATTTCCAGGTGATGCAGAGAGCAAGAGTGTATTTTGAAGAGGATACGAAAGGATCTCAAGCCTTGAAAAACTGATATGTTAACGAATTAATTGTGTTACGAATGTTGGTAAAAATTCGATGTTAAATATTAAATCATTAAAGTATATATGTTTGTATATGCTATTATCATGTGATATTCGTTTACATAGCAATATGCTTGCTTTACTCCATGTAACGACAACGTATACTTCTAGCTTGCACAGATCGAAGTAGATAGTAATCTAAGGACCATACACGTGACTATACGTACTGTCAGATCGGGACCAAGTTAAAACGGATGCTTTTCCGTGCATAACCTAGCTTGACACATTTCCCACGCTCGAATGAGTATACTACTGCCGAATATAAATAAAACATCATCTCGGCCGCCTATTGTTATCACCTGATCTCATTACCACCATAGATGTTCCAACTTTTACTATTCCCCAACCAACGTAGCTTCTTCTATTGTATTACAACTAGCTCACTTACCCATGATCATTGAACATACCAGCATAAATACCGAACCATCAGCATGTAGCAGGGTTTGTACTCACTCTAACATTTTTATCGTAGATACTGACTGCCGTACTTAAAAGTTGAACAAGTTTACAAGTTTACACCAACACCTGAAACTTCTCTTATTGATTAACGATGCCTTAATTCAACTGACAAGATACACACGTGACATACTACTGAATTTTTACAATAGTAACTACTCGTTGACTTCATCGAGATGATGGATCTTGCACGCGTTAATGTCAACACAGAAAGCTCACCAAGCGATTGAGTTGCCCAAGATCTCGTAATCTGGCTTGATGAAAATAAAGCTGTTTAAGTTCAAGTTGAATAATTTGTTTTATTATAATATATGGTTCGCTATTACAAACGCATCGGCTATAGTTATTAATATTTTTTTTAAAAATTTTCTTTTTGCTTACTATCAATTAATATTAATAAATTAAATATCAAAATACTGCATAGTATAAACACTACGATGAGCGATGCTTAAATAAGACAATGGGTAGATAAGAAGACTTATTGCTTTTGGTCGGCATGCCAAGCAGCAAACTCACCATTCATCTCTAACTAGCTTCAGGGACAGATCCTTCTCAAGTAACTAAGTAATCACCGAATCGGTCCCTCAAACTCGATCCACAGCTCCACCAGAGTCCCATTGGATTCGATCACCCAGCATACCCACCAGTGGGAAAGAAAAAGGGGAAGAGAAGAAAAAGGAGAAAAAATAGAGTTAGCTTATAACGTGAAAGCAATGCGATACTTACCAATACTTACCGAAAACCTTCTCCCCGTCATCTAAAAGCTGTGTAAAGGAAAAAAAAAAAAGGAAAGGAAAAAAGGAGATGTCTGAGAGTGTTCCAGGCATCCCCCGTGACACACTCAACAGACCCAGCCAGGATCACTTCACCGCAGGCGAGCACTGGTGAAGGGGTGAGCA
>CAJVPJ010001351.1:0-10333 GCA_910592205.1 Paraglomus occultum | reverse complement strand
TGAATGGTGTTGTGATGCTGATCCTGACAAACGTCCAGATGCATTCACAATTTGGCCTCATATTTATAACCTTGGGCGAGAGGTGGATAACGGTAATTCTGACAATGTGTGGAATACCATTTATTATAATAATGTAAGACCTTTATCAAGTCTTGAGAAGGAGAGTAAATACTCCAGTAAGGTACTACCTACTGGAGATTTGCCCAAACCAAGGAACAGTCATGGTTACAATTTGGATTCAGCTGCAGGTATGAAAACAACAACTAGTAACATGTTAATACAAATGAAGTGAATTTACAATGCTAATACATTCATTTTTTGTAATTTAGATACTAAAAATCTTTTTCTGAATTAACTCGTGATTTACCCTAGTTTTATTTCAAGGGTTTATTCCTTTTCAATTATAAAATAAAATCTTACATATTTACAGTCATACCTCATTCATATTCCCCCTTTATATTCGGGGCCAGGATTTTTTGGGATATATCTGAGTAGGATACAAATTTATATGGATTTAGAATAGGGGAAATTTGTCCTGGCATTCAGCTGGGATATTAATATAACTGAGGTGGGATATAACTGAAGGAAATATAACTGAGGTATGGCGGTATTTGTCGACGGGTTAGCTAGCGAGTAGGTTATTTAAATATTTTATTTGTTTACACAATAAATATTGAAAACCAGTCATCTAAAGTTATGTGAGTTTAATGATTATTGTTTCCTGAGGTAGCTATTTCGAGCTCTGTTCACCCGGGTAATGAAAGAAGTGTCAATTTCGGATGATGCGTGCTCCCTAAAATCGCTGTCATGCCCTAGGCCAATTCTCCATTGTAGTTGCGTTACATGTTTGTTAGAATGGATTGAGAACAAATGGTTAACTGTTGGGCTATAGTTAAAGAATCTTCATCGAATGATAATGGAGATTCAGTTGAATATTCCCTAAATCTGTATAATCTGAAATTGTATTGTTGCGATCATGCGTATTAAAAAAGCCGTTGACGATAATGTAAGAACGATGTGAAGTTACGAAAAAGATATGTAGGTTTGTTTTTATTATTATTATATTTTATATTATTTTTGACGCTAATATGGGTAATCGTTTTTGTTATTCATGTATGAAAATCGATTGGCTTTGATTCCGTTCCTCGATTTACTCGTTCACAATAATATCTGTTGTTGTCGAATTTGGGATTTTGACAATACTACTATTATACAGTATTATTTGAATGTCATACAATTATTGTGAATCATGCCGGCCGTAGTTATTGAAGAGCAAATATTGGCTATTGTTATTGATAATTTTATATTATTCTTAATGCCAATATCTTTAATAAGCTTTATTGCAAATGGGAAATTTGCAACGACTATTGAGGAATACTGGAATAGCGATAGCACCTATAATTCGTCGTCGCACCATTTTGTTTAAATACTCGAGTTAATACTGATGGGAATATAATAAAAATTTTTTCCCAGTGAACCCTAAAAAAGGGGTTGGTGTTACGATACGATAAAAGTCTTTACGATAATAAAGTTAGAAGTCTCATTATTATTAGTATTATGTATGATTAATTTAATACTGATCTTGTATATATAATAAATTAAAAACTTATAAAGACTTTAAACTTTTCTTCTTTTATTGACGCTAGCTCTATTATTAACTCTTCTTGTGGTACGTTTCTTAGTTTTGCTATTTGTTACTTCTTTTTCCACTTCAGTTTCCGATTTCTTCGACTTCATCGTTGTTGTTATGATTACTGTCATCACAAGAGTCAATATCAATTGTGCATAACGATGTTTTTTTTTTGTTTTGAATTCTTCTGGCTCTTCACTCACAGTGTCTATGTCATCAGCAATACGAGTTGAAATTTTTGTTGTTGCAAGTAACGTTTTGGCTATTTCGTTGTTTTTGAAATCTTTTTCGTCTTGGTCGGGGTTGGAAACTTTTTGGTTGAAGACGCTTTTAAAGCGACATTTTTTCTGCAACCTTTGGTTTATCAATACCACATTATCCTGCTTTTTAACTTTCACGGGGAAATTACTTTCGGTCTTTGTGTAATGAAGTAAAGTTCTAAAATTTTGCAAGTACGGTTTTGACCATCAACGAAGTATAGATGTCCCGTTATATGTATAATATATAAGCGAATATTTTCTTAAGCATTTTTAAATCGTCCTTGCAAGTCGTGATGTCAAAACGTCCGCATTGGGTGCTGCTTAGATACGGTTTGACTTGAAGGGGATTGGTATACCCTGTTTCGTAACACTAGGAGTTGCATAGCTCTACCTAGTAAATGTAAGAGTGGCTGGCCGATTGAAATGGCATCAGTAACGTTGCTCGTCGTAATTATGATGTCTATAATGTCATTTTTCACTAGCGCAAATTTTTCAGTAATGTGATAACATAATTTTGCTTAAGTTCTTGAAGAGCTTCACCATTATTGTCAAACTCCGAATTATCGGAATTGATATTATTCATCGGCAAATATTGGCAAAATTGACTTGTTTGAAAGTTCCAGCGTTATCCAATCTTGAAATAGCTTTACCCTTTTGAACAATTTTTCATCATAGGTTCGGATTTTACGAAAGCAATATAACTACTATCTGAGATAAGGTCATCTATGAAACAAATTTGGCTATTATGGTATGTTGAAATTGCGTACGTAAAAAGTGAGCATATTTTAGTTACTATTTATTTCTTGATTTAGTATGAGGTTATTTGGCAATGTAAATACGCTGCACTTCATTCCGAACGCAGTTTATCTAGGAAGAAACGTGTACAGTTTCTGCGGTGAGGCAATTACTTACGAATATAATAATATTTATGACGTACTAATAATTCTGCGTGAGGAGCGCACATTAACTGAGAGAAAAGTAAACGAGTCAATTTTATTGGCTGATGGCTTGGCTTGTAAATGTAACACACACCCAGCCTCGATAGTTCAAACTATGTCGCTAAGGCCAGGGATTGTTAATAATCCAGCACTTAACAATTTGGTTCAATCCTCCTTATCAAGTGATTATGCAAAACTTCGCTGGATTCCTAGCTGGCAGATTACCGATATAGAGCCAACTCAAGTTGACAACGTCTACTACGCTACTTATTATACATTACTACTACTTGGAAACGGTGAAACATGTACGCCAACACTTGTGAGTGAGTTTGCCAGGATATACTCACTTCCAACGCACGAACACAACAATGCCGTTATTCATTTTAGAAGATATTCCAAATGGCTTTATTATCGCAACTGCTTGATAGAAGGATTTACCAAGTACCGTGATAATTATTACATGGTTGCTAATAAACTCTTTTACCATTATTATTCTCGCTATGGATTCTGCGCTGCATGTGGACTACTCCGATGTAGTCCCGTATGGTGCATATGCGGACATAAACAATTATGTGATGGATGGACTAGTACCAATAGACAACTCGATGAGCTTATTAAGAAGACTCAACTACAAACAGACCTATTTGGAATGGATTCCATACGATTGTATTGATGATGAGAGGATATTTAAATACTTGAATGGTCTATCTGTATCTACTGACGCATACATTAAATTGAGTCCACTTGAGATAACAGACAAGACACATGATTTATATTATGCTGAGGTAAACTATTTACTTATGCGGCATGTCATTGAAAATAGTTAAATAATAATTGACTCATTAGTATGGATCATTTTCACTAGTTATACGATAAGCATCCAGATATTCTTAACACGGATGTTTGGGTTACCATCGGATTCACATATAAAGCAAGCGAACAAAAGTATTATCTAATAAAATCGGAGTATGGATTATGCCTGGCGTGTACAAGGCGATTAAACCCCGAAATAAATGCATTATTATTATGTGTCATAGTAATATTTCGGCTTCGTTGATTAACGAGTGGAAGACCAAGTATGACAGTTTGAAATGGATAGATATAAAGTATTCTCAATTGAGAAATATACAACAAATGTCATCATTATTCCATGGATGCACACATATAGCAGAATGGCTAAAACCAATGGTAAATGAATGGACAAACGTGATGCTTAAAAAGATAACAGTTGACAGACAGGATGCATTGTTATCTGACTTTCAGGTAAATTATTTATTTGTAAAATAATGCAAATGGTACTAATATTCATATTAATATGCATTGCGTTGACTGGTGTAATTACTGTATTGTTTACTCAAATAGCTAACTCAGAAATATCCAGAGATACCAACCCCTGAGATAGAGAATCGTTTCATGTGTGGAATAACTCAAGAGCCATATACTCAAGCATATTATCTAGTTTTTTCCCTTGATATACATTCATTATTGGACAGATTCAAACAGATCAATGAAGATGTCGAGTACATGCAGTATTATGACTTTATTGAAATTAAAAAGATCGGAGCTGGTGGTTATGGAACAGTCTATACTGCCAAATACATTGGTGGGTCAAAAAAGCATATCAATATGCTAAAAGCAGTTGTACTAAAGTGCTTCAAGGGTTCTGACAAACTATTACTATTTATCAATGAGGTAAGTAATCTTCAATATTTTGACTAAGTGATATTATAATTCAACATAATAATTACTCTGTTTATTTTATTTAATAGTTCAGAAATCATGCCAAGTGTGCAAACCAGTATAGTAAATTCCTTCGACTTTATGGATTCACACAAGACCCAGAAACAAATGAGTTAATGATTGTTATGCAACATGCCAACCATGGTGGTCTTTTATCTCATTTGCATGAAAATATTAATGATTTGTCATGGAGAAGGAAATTACAGTATCTGGAAGATATTGCATATTATTTGAAAGATATTCATAGTGAAGGGTTAATGCATTGTGATCTTCATGGTGGGAATGTAGTTATGCATCACAATTCAGATAAGATAGAAACATATATATGTGATCTTGGTCTTTCTCAACCAGTGAATTCACATCAGCAAAATTCAACCATTCAAGGTGTCTTACCCTTTATTGCACCAGAAGTCTTTCATACTTGCAAATTTACTCAGAAATCAGACATATATTCTTTTGGTATTATTATGTATTTAATTGCTACTGGTGAACCACCTTTCAGAGATAGAGAATTCAACAGAGATTTAGTCTGTGATATCATGGGTGGGCTACGGCCAAGAATGCCTGACTCAACGCCAGAAGAATACAGGAAACTTGCTGAATGGTGTTGTGATGCTGATCCTGACAAACGTCCGGATGCATTCACAGTTTGGCCATATATTTTCAATCTTGGGCAAGAGTTGGATAAGGGTAATTCTGATGACATGTGGAATACCATTTACCATAATAATGTCAAACCATTATCAAATCTTGAAAAGGAGAGTAAATACTCCAGTAAGGTACTACCTACTGGAGATTTGCCCAAGCCAAGAAACAGTCGTGGTTATGATTTGGATTCGGCTGCAGGTATGAGCTATACGCTGTTACAACAAAACTAATTACAATATTAATACGTTTATTTCTTATAATTAGAGACGAAAACTTTTTTTTGAATAATAATAAATCTGTAAGTCATGAGCAATTTTACAGTTTTATTCAAAGTTTTTTTCTCGTCCAATATGCTTCCATGTCAATATTGTTGAGTTAACGGTCTTCCGATGTAAATCTAATAACGAGAATAAAATGGAAGAGAGCTATTCCGTTCATATCAACTGCGCGAAATTACATCTGGCCGACTATCTGAGCAATTGATAACATGCGTATACGCGTTCATTGTTTTTGGATGAGAATTTTGCCTTCATACATCGATCGTCACTTCGCTTGTGGACCGTTACAATAACAACAACTTCTAATCTGCTAAATAAGTAACGGTAACAAGACTAGTACTGTTATCATGTCGTAGCCGATTTAGAATAGACCGAACGTAGTAATGCCGTGCATGCTGCATTCAGTAATGGGTAAAAATCAAAGACATTGAAAGACGTGATTGCGCGTCCACTTTTCGTGAGCACTAGGCCTCCATCCCTAATATGGGAAAGTCGCGTACAAAAAAACCAAGCCGAACGCAAAAGAAAAAAAAGCACTGTTTTTCGAGCTATCCATGCATCAAGTATTAAATAGTGTCAACAAGTATTAAAGGCTCCTTTTAAGGAATAAAATGACAAGCAAAATAATGTTTTTAGCATTCACGGTCAGAAAATCCATATTTACAACGGCTATATTAATATGCACAGTTGGGTTCGTTCTTTATTGCTTACCGGATAGGGTAAATTTTCAATGGGTGTTACTTAGATTTTTTTGATCTTACAACAAAATTTCATCACGCTATGCCATGTATGCATTCACACAATTTAGACTTACCGTCCGCCAATACCCCATAACCCTCCAATGTCTCTTCCCGCGTTTGTCTGTTTCCCACTTTCGAAATTTCTCCGTCCAAACGTCATTCTCTTCTCCCCACATCACAGCTCTTGGCATCGAAACCTCCTGTGACGACACAGCAGTAGGCATTGTCACTTCTTCTCGTGCCATTCTTAGTGACTGCATTCATCTTCAATCCCACCTTCACGAGCCCAAGGGCGGAATAGTACTCACGCTCGCTATGGTAAGTCATAGAAAGAATCTACCGACAGTGATTAGAGACGTAGTGGAAGAGGCAAGAGTTGACGTTCTTAGGGATGTTGATATCATTGCTGTTACAATAGGGCCGGGATTAGGTCCCTGTTTGGGCGTTGGCGTAGACGCGGCTAAGAGTCTGGCTTGTGTTTTGAGGTAAGGGGGGAAGGGAGTACGATTCTGAGAATTGGGAGAGCATGTAAAAAGTCTGCTTTACGATGAATCTGATTTTTGAATGATTAAATGTCAGGAAGCCAATAATTGGATTTCATCATATGGTAATCACGACAATTCGTTTCCTTGCTACAAATATCATGCTCGTTTGTAAACTCATTCGTTTTGTTAATTAGGAAGCTCACGCTCTGACTCTGCGTCTCTTGAATCCACTTCTCTCCTTTCCCTATCTGACTCTATTAATTTCCGGTGGCCATACGCTGATGCTGTTAACCCGCCACGTGAATTCTCATACTATTCTCTCTACGACGGTTGGTGACTCGATCAGTGAAGCATTTGACAAAGTCACCCGCCTCTTAAACATTCCTTGGCTTCCCGGGCGCTCTGGTGGCCTGGCGCTGCACTCGGACGCTATGCTTCTCTTGGTAACGCCTCTAAAATAACTTCCCAATCCCAATGACCAAGGACAAATTTCAACTTCAACATTTAACTGGATTGAAAACGGCAGTGAAATATTTGATCGAGGAGGAAAAGTTGGATGTAGAAGATGAAGAGGTCAGGAGAGATCTGGCAGCTGTGTTTCAATATGTCGCTGTAGAGCATTTGATCGGAACGTGAGGAAATTGGTTTTGTAGTGGAGGTGTTGCGAGCAGTGGGTTTGTTTAGAGAGAGGTAAGGAGAATAATAATAGGGGAGGAAGGGTTCTCCTAGGAGTAGGTTTACTGCATCCCAACATATGACTTCTCTCTTTCGTCTTTTAATTATTCTTATAATAGGTCGAACAAGCTAGCGACGGAGGACGATATTGAACTATTTTTCCCACCTCCTGAGCTTTGCGCAGATAATGGAGTAATGATTGCCTGGGCTGGTATCAAATTGACGGTTACTTTTTTGAACAAAATACCGAAATGGCCGATCGATATTTTGAGATAAGGAAATACGGGTCAACATACTTGAAGGATGAGTGACTTGTGAGGGTGATAGAGATGTTCTCAGTTGAGAGGACACGTCATGGGAGTAACCACTTTTTCAAAGATGAAGAATTTCTTCAAGGAATATGTCTATTTCACGCAGAGGCATTCAAAATTCATGAACAATAAACAACGCATTTCTTAACAGACTATGTACGTATTAACATACATTCAAACTTATCGTGTGAGTCAAACAAAGGTACTGTCGTATTTTCATGTCATTTTTGAGTTCGTCTGATGTTCACATCCTCCTCCTCCTCCTAAAGGCTTGTGAAGAAATGCAAATACCCGTTAATACTGATAGCTTGACAATCGCCATGACCCCTGCCTCTTCTTTCTGGCTTATTCAACTATACTAAGTTCACTAATAATCCCACTCGTGTTTCCTTTTCCTGCTCCTGTTCTTTTCTCGTTTTCTTTCTCGTGCTCTTTTCTCACCCTCTTTCTCCAACCTTTGTCGTTCTTGTTCATATTGTTCATATTGTTCTATTCATTCTTGTTTCTCGACGAACAAACGATTTTCCTAAGAATGCATGGAATGTGATGGATACAGAAACAGCGGAAACAATGATGAGGACGATGTTCACGAAATTAAAAAAAAGATGCAGAAGCCTGAATTTGTAATGCAATATGCAATCTATTAATAATGCAAACTGACACCTGATGAGTCATATTGGCGTATGCGTAGAAGACGTCTAACGGACATAATTGATTTTTTTTTCTTCAAGAGATATAGAGTGTGAAAAGTTACCATAGTTTGACCTTGCCATGATGGATCTGACAGTAATCGTTGTGTGTGGAGACTTGCGATAATATTTTTATCAATATCGAGGAGTGTATCTGTTTGATCCATTGTAACGATTTAAAGATAATCGTGGGTTACTAACACTAAAATTATTTGCAAAAAGAAAATCACCTACCTGCAACTTTTCTCTCCCTCCAATTAAGTTGCCATTTACTGTATGTCTCATTAGTTTCATCACTTGCTTGATATTCTCTTTTTAGGGCTTCCGCTTGATCTTCGTTTAGCCTTTTGGTTTCCATATTTGTTTTTGCGGGTGAGTTAGCGTTAATACGCGGATGGAAGTTTATAGATAAATGTCGCATTCAGTCATTAATTGATCAATACCATAAAATAAACTACGGATGAATCTGCCCTACATTGAGTATAAAACAAGTGTAATGTCATTCCTTTGACAAATCGCACATCAGTTTTTTATAATGTTAGTTCAGATGACACTTAAATATTTTCAAAGTTAATAGCATGAATTAAATCAGCACTTATTCTTTTTTCTTGTGCCAAAGAAAAACAGCCATACCCAACTCACAACGCGCTATATCGAACCTTGTTAGTTCACCCAACTAACAACGCGGAAATGTTTACAAACTTATATCCTTGCATTGACCCACTCCAAGCCCTGCATTACCAACATACGTATACCAATATAATAAAGCGTTATATAATTGAATGAAAAACAACATTATGAGTGCCATTGCCCATATAATTTTCATTATTTTGCAATTTTGATCAATCGAAGGCTTGTTAATAGAAATAGAAAGGTGTGAACAAAACAAACGAATTGCGCAAGTTAAAAATCAATACTATCGAGTTTTTATTTGTATTACGCCAAAGAATAGAGCGTACAAAACGTGTTAGATGGCTTTCGACTAGACGTGTATTTCGGAAGAAATCATGTTTGCTTGATACGCATTTTATTCCAAAAACTTTTCTCGCGCACTGATTGGTTACGTGTATGAAGCACGTTTTCTCATAAAAATGTAAATACTTAAACTTACACTGATGGCGATATGAGATGATTGTATGCTTTGCGTCTTTTTTGTACGGTTTCTTATCGGAGCACTAAGAAAACGTTCGCCGAATCAGCGTGATCTTGTAGAAATGGAAATTTTTTGTTGTTCGAATTGTTCCTTCCTGAGCATTGAAACAAAATATAGTCTTTTACGTTTGCTAGATGTAATGTACAACGAACAACGTATTTAATCTAGTTTTGTTTTGCTAGGGTGTCCTCTTTTTTCATTAATTTTATTTTTGAGACAACTCGCCTTTGCTTTCTGCCATTGGCTCTTTTTTTACAGACTGGTGATTATTTTATTTTTTCGTTGATAATACTAACAATACTGATTTAGTGCGGTAACACAATATCCATGATTCGTTATTCCACAATCATGTGGTCAACGTTTCTAGATGTCATTATGAGTCGCTTCGTCCCTTTTTGTTCACTTCAATATGTTGTTTGAGAGTTTTGTAACTTATAATATGTTTATAAGTGAACATTTATTTAACGTCACAAGTTTATTGATACACTGTATTCTGCTTGCAGCTCCAATATTATGCAAAGACAAGTTAGTTAGCAAGATGCTATCTATGCCTTTGATCTATTGTTAGTCGGTCGCCTTGATTTTATTTTCGAAAAACGCTTCAAAAGACCACGAGGGCAGTTAATTAATTGATCGCCCGTCAGTTATCCACCCAGCAAACTGGGTGTTCGAAATCTAAGTAATACAAAGTACATGAGTTTCATCAACTTGACTCTAGATAATCGAAGTGTGAATTTTCATAATTCCGTAGCAAAATTGGCCGTTTACAACCACTACTGTATACTG